>JAOEHY010006177.1:0-16830 GCA_025447955.1 Psilopsiagon aurifrons | reverse complement strand
AGCAGTGCGGGCGCTCTCTGCACCCCGAGCTCTGCACCGCATCCTCCCCTCTCATCGGCTCTGTCTGGGTGCCTGCAGTGACCACTGCTGGGGCAGCCAGAGCAGAGCTCCCAGGCCGGACCCTGCTGACTAAATAGCAAAAGCTATTCTGGATATTTTTACATCTTTTTATAGCATCCCCTTTGCTACAAAGCCTGTACAGTGATGTGGCAGGCTGCATCTCCTGCATGTGTGTGATGGGGAAGAGAGGAGGAGCTAGTGGTGCTCATTGTGCAAGGACTTGTCATGTACCAGACCTCTTTCTGTTGTATAGATTATATATGTATCTGTGCTGAGCCAGGCAGCTTATGAGGTTCCCCAAATGGCACTGGATCCTGCGTACACCTATAGCTTGGAGAAAGAGGGCTAGTTTTCTATGTTCTGTGCAGTGTGTGCAAGGCTTATGAGGAATCTGGTGTTGTAAATGTCATTGTGCAATGTCTCTGACTTGTTCAGGGTCTAGGGTGTTGGAGGAGCTTCGCATCTTTGTGCTTTTGCATGTGTCAAAGGAATGGCATGAGAGAGAATCTCATTACTGTGCATCATTAATTGCTTCCTCATGATGTAGCATGGTATAAATGTATAACTACATGGAAGTGTTGTTTTCCCCTGTATTGCTGGCTTAGTTAGGTCTTGTGGAATTATGTTTGAGACCTGTTTCTTTGTCGCAGAGAAATAGCTTTCATTTTGTGTGAATTTAATAAAAATGTGCAAAATGACATCATGCGGCTTAAGCAAATGGCAACAGCAAAAGTTGAAGTAGTTCAATGCGTTGGCTTTTTATAGCACATGAATGAAATTGTTCAACAGAGCAGCTGTGAGTTAAAGAGTTCTTAACCATACATGTTTCAGGTAAATCAGTTCTGAAAAGTCCTTTCTTAAATCTTCTGAGAGAGAGCAAGGAAAAAATAAGTCAAATTGAAGATTATTTTAAGGTACATTGTTTCTTGCTATGGAGTGCAGTGCAGAGCTGTGAAGCTCGGGAGACTGAATGTTAAAATTACCATCCTTTTACATAAGTGCTAAATAAAGAATATAATCAAGATTTCAGAGGAAAATAGTTCAGAGCATCAGTCGGAGTGCAAGAGTTACTTTGAACTTCCACAGACACTTGGCTGTCTAAACACAGCATGGTTGTCCTCTGTACTTGTGCCCTGCTCCTACTGAGGCACCCATGATCCTTGCAGCAAACCCACCTCTTCCTCCTGCCAGGCTCTTTCAGGAGGTCTTCTAGTTCTTTCTAGTCAATAACTTGCCTTTGGCTTTAAAGCAGTTATGAATGGGAAGGTTGTGCAGGAAGCACTGGTTTAATTACCTGGGACAGGAAAGCTTTAATTCCGTTAGGCATGGCAGGATGTTTTGTTGGCCATGGGATCTATGAATCCCTGGAAAAGCTTAAAGGTAGGATTGCAAGCTTAAAGAGTTAACACTCTCAACTCTTCAAGGTCATCCTGAAGTCCACGCTCTCAGACCTGGGTCTGTTGCAGAACCCAGATGAGCTCACCCAAAGGTGACCTCTAGACTTTCTAATTCTGCTTTGTCCTCCAACCCTGTAGCCAGAGTGGGTTGGAGGACAATTGAACACCTAGTGTGGCTGATCATCATAGAATCATCGAATGGTTTGGGTTGGAAGAGACCTTAAAAGTTATCCAGTTCCTCCTCGCCCTTCCATGGGCAGGGAAACCTTCCGCTAGACTGGGTTGCTCCAAGCCCCATGCAGCCTGTCCTTAAACACTGCCAGGGATGGAGCAGCCACAACTTCTCTGGGCAACCTGTGCCAGTATGTCACCACCCTCGTAGGGAAGAACTTCTTCCTACTATCTAATCTAAATTTATGCTCTTTCAGCTTAAAGCCATTCCCCTTTGTCTTATTCTTACATGCCTTTGTGACAAGTGATGAGATAGCATCATCTCTTCCTGGGCTGTGTAGAAATGTGCTGAGGTTGAACAGGTTTAGGTTGTTTCTCATGGTTGTTGCTTATATGTATTACAGAAAACCACATCTGTACAAGGAGGGTCTCTTCTGTGGTAATGTGCAACTTCTAGAGCAGAAGTTGTGACTTAACTCTGAACAGGGACATGAGCATAAGAAAGTCTGACCTGAAGAGGCCAAAGACTGAGGTCTTCTCAGAGAAGCTTGTGGCACATGACTTCAGAGTGTAAGGTCTGTTCTGGAAATGGTGCTTTCCCCAGTGTGGCCTCCTGATTTCTGTCGCCTCCTAAAGGATTCTCTGAAATGGGAATTGCACATGTGCCTGTATGTTTTTTTAGAGTCTAAAATGAATTGTGGGCATTTGAATAAGACTGTGTTCTTCAGCAGTTCTCCATATTCTGGTAAAAAAACCCAACCAAACAAAAAATCCAAAAAACAAGCAAAAAACCAAAACCAAACAAAAAGAGCCAACAAAAAACACATTCCTGGACCTTTAAAGTTGAAGCAACTTGTGAAATCATTATTTCCAAAGAAACATGGAGGCCTTTAAAGATTCATACCTGGTTCTAAGGGGTGATCCTACAGTTGGAGATAGAAAGCCCCTATGAAGCAGAGTGTTGTCTTGGAGTGCATTTCTGTAGTTCTTTGTACATTTGTAAATGGCTTTAAACTGACAGTAGATTTAGATTAGATATAAGGAAGAAGTTCTTCCCTGTGAGGGTGGTGAGGCACTGGCACAGGTTGCCCAAGAAGCTGTGGCTGGGCCATCCCTGGTTCAAGTGTTCAAGGCCAGGCTGGATGGGGCTTGGAGCAACTGCTCTATTGAAAGATGTTCCTCCCTATGACAGGAGGGTTGTGAACTAGATGGTCTTTAAAATCACTTCCAACCCAAGCCATTATGTAATTCTAAGATTTCTAGGTTCAGATTTGAATGATCCAAATGATTCTTTTTCAGTTAGTTGCATTACACTTTTATCAAATGATGAAGAGATGGAGGAAGACGTCTAACAGCTCATAGGCTCCGCATCTGTGTATGTCCCAGCTCCTGAGCACAACTTCTGAGGTTGTTGATAGTCTTTGCAAAGTGCCTTGCAGCCTGGGCCGGAAAAATAAATGAGTAGTTGTTGCTGGTAATAACTTCAAGGAATTTATTCAAAGGCTAACAATATTTTTCCTCTTCTTCTTAAGATCCTGTCAGCTCCAATTGGAAAGTTCAGGATGGGGGCACAGATAGCATCTGAGCTTTTGGCTGCTCTTAAAGCAAATTTATGGTTCTCATGATAGTACAGAAGAGCTTGACAATGTGACTCTTACAGGTTCGAAAAGCAATAAGTTTGAATTTACTTCTAAGAACTCTTGATCTGCTGGCTTTTCCAATGGGTTCAGTATTGTTTGGGAAGTGCAGTATATCACATGCCCCAGGACACTTCCACTCAGATTTAACAGAGTTGGTGAGAGCTTGAGGTCAAAAGAAATAGCTGGGAAAAAGCTGGAAATCAAAATGTCTGGAGGAGCAAGGAATAAAATCCAGAGAAGAGTGTAGAGGCAGGCTCAGCGGAGACCCTGCTCTGTCTGAGTGTGATTGCTGGAATCCTCCTTGGGGGTAAATGGAGGTGAGGAAATGAGGCAAAGCTTCTGAAATACCAACAGCAGCAAAGCCAGGTGCCAGGAAGAAGATGGCTGTGATGAACGAGATACATGTCCCAGACACAAACGGAGTGTAAAAAGCCTTTGGTAGTGGGTGGACCAGAAGTTCCACATCCCAGCACCATGTTGTAGCTGGAGGAAATGCAGGAGAAGGCAGTTTCAGGGTATTGCATGCTTTTTCTTTAGTGTTTTTTTGTTTGTTTGGTTGGTTTTGTTTGTTTGTTTGTTTGTTTGTTTTATTTGTCTTGTTTTTTTGTGGGGTTTTGTGTGGAAAGAATTGTGCAATGAGAGCTAAGAATACTGGCAGTTTTGTGTGATTCCTCGCTAACTCTAGAACTGAAGAGCAGTTAGTCAGTGTGAAAACTAATTATGACATTAGATGACCAGTGACAGAATTTGTTTTCCCACCTACAAGCTTCCATGGTTTTCCATAGCTGCTCTTCTCCTGAATATCACACTGTGGTGGGAGCTCTGATGCCATTTTTCAGCATCTTGTCTTCACTTTTTGAATCATTGTTGTGGCTTTCTATAAATTTGATCAGGGCATTCACTTCCCTCCTGCATGTGGAGTAACTGGAGACATTCTGATAATCATGAAGGGGAGAATTATTTTCTTGAAATAGGAGTGTTGACATCTGCTTCAGAAAATAACAAATGTTCAACCAGATAAACTCATTAAGTACCCCTTGAGTGCCATGACAAAACTATAATTCCACATCTTGTCTGACATCCTGAGCTTGCATGCAAGGATCACTAATTATTCTGCAGTTTTCACTCTTAGATGAGTGCCACAATAATGAATATTTATCAAAAGATTCCCAGTCATTTGTCTGTGGGGGTTTGATCATGGCAGTGTCATGCGACTGGTATGTGCAACAAATGCCCAGTGAACTTATGGAGATGCTGACAATCACTCCAGCACTGAAATGGTGTTGTTCTAGGATACCCATCCTTAAAGGTACTGCTTGAGATTGTGGTCCCAGCAGTTTCAACAATGCTTATATGCCAACCTAAAGGCAGTCCTTATTTGTTTTATATACACACATATATATATGTATTGTGTAAGTTACATACTACAAATACATAGTTCATATAAAAAAGGCATTAAACTGAAATAGGAGAAGGTCCAGAAAACTTTGCTGCCTTCATTTAGAGCTGGCCGTAAGGGCAGAGTTCAGCTCTCATTTCGTTTTGTTTCACATGAATTATTTATTCATGTGAAAATAGCTCCTGGATATAGAAGAATTGCAGAAATAACTTGGAGAACTGGAAAAGTTCCCTTCAGTTGGTATCTTATTAAATGGTTTTTTTGTGTGTCTCAATATTATTTTTTTATTTCAAATTTAATGAAGAGATTAAAGCAGAGCACAACAGCATAAATATTTAGGGTGTGGATAAGAGGATCTGAAATGGTGATGTTTCAACAAAATCAAAAAGCCAGTAACAATAAATACTATTTCAGTTCAGCTTACCCTAAATCATTCCCTCCCTCCCCCCATTTGGCAAGTGAACCAAGAAAATCAATTTTTGTCCAGCTCTAGAACTGGGTCAAAAAGAGATTAAATTATTTCTCTGACATAAAGTCACTAGCAGTGCTAGGAGCTGAATGTTCACGCTAAGCCAACCCATCCTCTTCTGAATAAGTGTTGTTATATTTTATGTACCTAGAATTGAGGGCTGCAGTAGTGGAAGGGGAAATTTGTATTAATTTTTCCCTTTACAGATAATTAAAAAATAAAGCTGGGTGAGGTGTTAGATAAGAGAAGTTCTTCCCTGTGAGGATAGTGAGGCACTGGCACAGGTTGCCCAGAGAAGCTGCAGCTGCCCCATCTCTGGCAGTATTCAAGTCCAGTTTGAACATGGGTTTGAGCAATCTGATCTAGTGGAGGGTGTCCGTGCCCATGGCAGGGGGCTTGAAACTCGATAATTTTTAAGGTCCCTTCCAACCCAAACCATTCTATGAATCTGGTGTTTGTGGCTGTGGGGCAGAACAAGCAGGCCTGCCCCAGAGCTGTTTGTACTTGGCACCTGTGCCTAAAGTAACACCACTATGCATCCTGACAGTTTATCTCCATAATCTCATTTGTTCATTTCCGCAGCTGTAACACTTCAGATGTAAAGTTATCTGTGTGAATAACTGTGTGAAGACTAATTGTCTGAATATTTTGCATTCTAAAAAAGGATTTTTGCAGCCTGAAAATGTGCAACCCTCTATTTGGCTTTGTGGGGAAAAGAGCACTGAGGATCGGAGCTGTTGAACAGCTCATTGCCATTTACAGCAGAAGTCTATTTTGCTTTGGGAGGTGCTGCTGTGTGCATGGGGCTGTGCTTTATATGGAGCAGGAGGTGGCAATTAAAAACTGAATTTTCACATGTAGGGAATGAACAGGGTGAAGGTTTGTCCGTGTTTCAGGTTTGGTATAACCATAGATTTGTTGAAAGCTTTCACTGCTTCTTTCAGATAAGCAAAACAAATGGGGCTATCTGAAAAAATAGGAAGGCTTTATTAGAATCATAGAATCACATAATAGTTAGAATTGGAAAGGATGTTAAGATCATCCGGTTCCAATCTCCCTGGCATGGTCAGGGACCCCTCCCATTAAACCATGCCACCCAAGGCTCTGTCCTTCCTGGCCTTGAACACCACCAGGGATGGAGCATTCACAACTTCTCTGGGCAACCCATTCCAGTGCCTCACCACCCTTATAGTAAAGAACTTCCTCGTTATGTCCAATCTAAACTTCCCCTGTTTAAGCTTTAACCTGTTACCCCTTGTCCTATCACTGCAGCTCCTAAAGAAGAGTCCCTCCTCTGCAGCAGCTCTTCCTTGTTAAGAATTTATAGAAAGGCTGGTTTTGTGTGTGGATTTTTTTCGGTTTTGTTTGTTTTGTGGGGTCTTTTGGGATGGAGCTTTTTTTTTTTTTTTGTGTGTTTTGTTTTGTTTTTTTAATAATCCTAGATTTTCTTGGGTATTTTGTGTTTTGCGTAGTGTGGCTATGGCTGACTTATGACAGTGGCAATGAAAAAAACCCAACTTGCCATTCAGCGCTGTGGGTAGATAACATAAATATATTCATGCCCACTTGGCACATTGTATTCCTATCCTCTGTCAGGGACAGATGAGACACTGATCAGCACTGCTTGGCCCTTGCACATCAGGTCTGGTGGAGCCATATCCTTGGATGGAAACATGCCCTTACATCCATGCTGAGGGAACACATTCTCTGTTTCATCATTGGTGTTGCTGGGCTTGGCAATTTCTGTTAGAGGAGTGTCCACAAGTATGTGGTTGTACTCAAAATCATCAATGTGGCTTCAGCCTCTTCTGCAGTAATTACAGTCAGGACAGCACTCTGGCATCATGGGGTTTAAAAGTGTGTGTGTGTGTGTGTGTGTGTGTGTGTGTTTGTGTGTGTGTGTGTGTGTTTAAACTTTTTCCTTGTCTGCTTATCTGTATATCCTTCCCCTTTGGAGCTGAGGACTGCCTGAGACCTGTGTTTTTCCCAGTTGCATCTCTGCAAGGTGAGATAGTATGTGTGTGTGTGCATGCGCTTGTGAACTTACCCACTCCCAAACTCTGATGACTCCTGCAGTCCCAGCCAGCTATAAATCTGGAGAGTTAGAAGTTGGGGAAAGGAAGGTTGTTCAAGCAGCCTTGGCTCAAGCCCTCCAACTTCATACTACTCTAGTCTTCACTTAAGTACAAATTGCATTCTCCATATCTCCATTCGTCCACACAGAGCAGGAATATTGTTCGATACGTTCTTTTTCCTTCATTCTGTGGTATTTTCTCTCCTGTTATTTTAAACGTGAACAGAAAATGAAAAAGATGCTTGATCGAGGTTGTTTGCGCTTCATTGCATCATTAGCAGCACAATAAATAAATTGTGATGGTACTGGAGTGGTTGCTGGGCAGGATCCCAGCCAGCCATGTAGCCACAGGTGCCCCTTGCTATCCAGACACACCACAGGACTATGGTGCTGCTCAGAATTCACGACTGTTAATTTCTGTATCTTATCACTGTAGGATCCAGCTGTTCATTAATGACTTGTGGAGGAGGAAGAAAACCCAGCAACCTCCTATGAGGTTGCAATTCTGGTTCTGCTTAAAAAACATGTGTAGCACCTTGTGTCTCTCTTCCTGGGTTTTGGAGGCGTTAGTTTGTCACTGCTGCTGGCGACAGCCATAAAATCATCCATCAGCAGACAGTGCTGCAGGGTAGTAATGTTATTCTCCAGAATAACAAATAAATAAAAACAAATACCAGACAAGTAACTGCCAATTTAGGGTATGTGAACATTCATCAGAGCTACAAAAGCTGCTGCTATCATCTAATTTTTCATAATGCTTATATTAATGCTGGCAGAAGGGCTAAGAGATTCCCCTGGGGAGACAGTGGGGAGGTCGCACACCTGCTAGCAGGTCCAGGTAGTGGAGGATCCCCTACTCCATTATCACCAGGACTGGAGTATGATGATGTGATGCTGGTGTGTGTTTCTGTGTGTGCTGTGAGCATGAGGGGCTCAGCCAAGCCCTATTGACTTGTGTGTGTTGGATTGGACCTTCTGCAGGTAGTTCTGAACCCTACCAAGAAGTTGTTTTAAGCTACCATGGCTGTTTGCCCCTAGTGTTGACTTGGCAGGCTCCAATGATGGGAATGCTTGATTAGTATTCAATGCTCTCAATTGGAGGTCAGAGTCCTTGTATTTAAATATGCTGGGATTTTAAGACTTTATTTCATTTTTCACTGTGCTAACAGTTGCTAAATATTATTACTACAATTTACATGTCTGTGAGAAATAAATTACCAGTATACACAGCAAGCCACAAATACACATGCAGCAAAAGACATTTTTACACTTTTGGAGGAACAGACCTTATGTGTAAGCTAACAGCAGCTCATGCACAAACACATGGTTTGATGGCTACAGTCAAAGCAAGTTGTACCGGTTTAATATTTGAATGAGTAAATGCTCCCGGGTCCTCTTAGTTTATCTCTTTGCACATCTGCAGCCACTCCCTGTAATCCCATCTAATCTCTGAGCATAGAGAACGGTATAAATTGAAATGACTGCCCTGTCCAGGGAGCATGGGATTTTTTGTTTCATCTGGAAACAAATAATTTTTTTAATGGTCTTTATGGGTTGTACCTAAAACTGGCTCCATCCATCATGTTAGTGCCTAAAAAATTTCAAATCTCTGAAATCAGCTCTTCTGTAGACTCTTTCCTGCTCCTA
Source organism: Psilopsiagon aurifrons (assembly GCA_025447955.1). NCBI lineage: Eukaryota > Metazoa > Chordata > Aves > Psittaciformes > Psittacidae > Psilopsiagon > Psilopsiagon aurifrons. Next base: position 7,973 of record JAOEHY010006177.1, on the reverse strand, counting down.
GGTAGGGTTTGGGTGTTAATTACAGCCAGAGATGGCTTCAGTACCTAACAGGTGCCCAATCTGTGGTGTGGCAGGGTAACACTGGTGGTTCCTTAAGAAACATTGAGTCCATCTTGCTTTTTCCAAAGATGTGGTTGTTCTTTTTATGTGGTGGAAAGCAGATGCCACCTCATTTGCCTTTGTCATTAATGTGGTGGCCTTTCTGGCCACCTGTTCTGCTAGTGCTACAGCTCTGCAAGTGGGTTTGGTGCTCTCCCAGAGCATCTCCGCAGGCATGGGGGAGCTGGAAATGGCAAACTTGAAAGAGTTGAAAAATTTCCACTTCAACAGCATGAAGCCCAGTCTAAAGCAATGTGAAAACCAATGTGCACTTCTTGCAAAATGGCTCTCAACCTAATTAGGATAATTGAAACACTTGTATCTTCATTAAAATATATTGCAGGGTTAATGAGTGAGGTTTATAGCTCTAAATGTGGGTACAACGTCTTCTGTCATGTGTGATGTCTTCAAGTGGCTAGATGGTCTGCTGGTCCGCAAGGGGAGATTCAGAGTAATCTTGACTACTCTTCACATTGCCATCACTTTCTGCTTCTTCTGAGTCCCAATGTGATTTGGAACCTGCTGTTTGGGGGATGTGGAGCAGGGCTGTCCCATGAAGCTGTGGCCATGAAAAAGGAAAATGTTCTTTAGAACCATAGAATAGAATCATAGAAGAAATAGGATTGGAAAGGACTTTAAGATCATCTAGTTCCAGCCCCCCTGCCATGGGCAGGGACACCTCACACTAAGCCGTGCCACCAAAAATTAGAAATTTTCTGAGCTGTAATTCTGTTGTAAGTGGGAGCTGCTTCATGGTCTTCCTTGTGCTGACTCTTGAATGTCTTTTTACGTAACTCCAGACTATGAAAAGAGCAGTGAAACACCCCCAAAATAACCTGCTAGTGCAATCTTCTCTTCTTTCTCTTAATTTAACACAGTAATTTCCCTCCAAACTTGGCTTTTACCTGAAGGTTATGTTGGCTACTAATAACATCTGTGACAAGGACAACTTTAAAGAAGACTGAAAGTGGAAGGAGGCGATGGACCTCTCTGGGGAACAGAGGTCCATAAATGCAGAGGAGGGCATTGAAGTGCTGACAAATACTCCCAAGCAGCTGTGTTTAGTTCAGGAAGCATTGACATAGGGTTTGAGATGCTGCAGGAGCTCCTTAGTGTGTGTGAGCACTTTGATTCAATATACAGCTGTGTCTTTCCGGGTAGTTTCTGTGTGTGTCTGAATGCTGGGGATTGCTCATCTCTGTGGTCATAGAATCATAGAATCACAGAATGGTTTGGGTTGCAAAGGACCTTAAGATCATCTAGTTCCAACCCCCGTGCCACGGGCAGGGATGCCTCCCACTAAACCATGCTACCCAAGGCTATGTCCAACCTGGCGCTGAACACTGCCAGGAATGGAGCATTCACAACTTCCCTGGGCAACCCAGTCCAGTGCCTCACCACCCTCACAATAAAGAACTTCTTCCTTATATCCAATCTAAACTTACCCTCTTTATAAGTTTGAACCTGTTATGTGTTTTCTTGCCACTGCAGTTCCTAATGAAGAGTCCCTCCCCAGCATCCCTATAGGCCCCCTTCAGATATTGGAAGGCTGCTATGAGGTCTCTATGCAGCCTTCTCTTCTCCAGGCTGAACAGCCCCAACTTTCTCAGCCTGTCTTCATACGGGAGGTGCTCCAGTCCTTTGCTCCAGCAGGAATGTGGTGGAGTTATAGAACTGTAAATCATAGAATTAACTAGGTTGGAAACTACCTTCAAGATCAAGTCCAACCATATATAACCATATATAACCAGAGTTACTCAAAAAACATGGGAAAAATCACTAGGTTTCTTTTTATGAAGGCTTTCCTCCCCACTGCTGTCATTCTTGAAAACAGTGGATGTTTTTATTCAGATTCCTGAAAATGAAATTAAACTGGGATTAGGAGAGAGACTGACATGCCATTGAAATTATGGATATTTGTAAGGAGTGAATATAAATTATAATTGTAAATTGTAACAAAAAAAAAATCCACTTTATTCATTGTAAGCTCTCTTTTGCATGTATCAGTAGACCCTTCCCTTTATAAGACCTTTATGGAGCACACAGTCAGTGAAACAGTGAGAAGATGGTAGTGCATACAGGACCTGCATCATATATACCTCTATATACAAACTCACTTATTCCCATATTTCCATACGCTTAAAAATATACTATCAAAGCTTCAAGATGCTCTTTGAGAACCTCCATAGCACTTGTTTATCTCTTGCCTCTTTCAAATATGGATTTGCATAGCTGAGTGCCATGATTTAAATTGTAAATGGTAGATACAGAAGCAAAACTTGAGTGCTGTAACAGTGTGAGAGGTACATTTCAAAGGCATCAGCTTTACCGTGTTTCCTCTCTGTTGTGTTGAACTGTTTTGCCTGCATGCCCTCTGCCTGCCACCCTTGATAACCTTCTGCACACTGTCCTTTGCACAGCTGCTTTCCATTGCTTATGCACAGGGAATACATTGAAAAGTGAAGGTTACCCACCTGAGACTCCTTCTCCTGAAATTTATGGAGTAGCAAAGTTAAATTCGACATGAGCCATAACTCTCTGGCATGGGATGGATGGATCAGCTCCAGTGTAAACTAAGGCTGGTTTAGTCAAATCAGCAATCTGCCTGTGATGTATTTATGCACTTGTGCAGTACAGTGGCTGAGCTCTGCCTGGCTCTGAGATGTCCATGAGGAGAATATCTCCCTCCAAATCAATTTTTCTTCATATTGTATTAATTTCTTCAATTGTGACCATACTTTAGTTTGTTCTGGTGACAGTGCTGTAAGCACCCTCTGCCCTAAAAAGCTCACAGCCTACTGGGTGAGGGCAGTTGGGAGTACCAGCTTGTCCTCCATGGTGGGCTGGCTCCACAGATACTCCTGCAACACAGGAGCTGACTCTGCGGTGTGCATGGGGACACGTGCTGCTGCCAGGGCAGAAGGCTTGCTTCCTTGGGGATGCTGAGCTCCTCAGTGGCGTGCGTGGGGCCTGTGGGCGGCTGCGTGTGTCTCAGCTGCTGGTGCTGAGCTGCCTCCTCCACTGCTGGCAGCAGCAGGGCTGCAGCACTGAACCTAACCACGTCTTCCTTCCCTGAGCACATGTTCACGGCTTCCAGGCTGGCTTTGGAACTTCGCATGTGGCAGCGCTGCAGCCCTCTGTGCAGATGGCTTTGGATTAATTAGTGCCGATGGGGATGGATAGGAGAGAGGATCCTTTTTGTTGAGATTGTTTAAAGCTCCGTTGTCCTTGGCTCGTCTGCACAGCTTGAGTGAGAAAGCCTGGAGATGTGCAGGAGAAGGAAGTTTCCTGAAAGGAGCGTTTCCACACTTTTGTGGTAGGAAGTGGACTAGAAAAACCTTGTGCTGTCTTGAGCTACAGCAGCAGGTCTGCCTCTAGTTGTGCATTCTCAGCCTTGCAGCTGAGACACAAAGCCTGTGAGCTGTTAGGAACCTTCCTCAATCCCTTCATCATTTGATAAAAGTGTAATGCAACTAACTGAAAAATAACTATTTGGATCATTCAAATCCAAACCTAGAAATCATAGAATTACAGAATAGTTTGGGTTGGAAGTGGTTTTAAAGACCATCTAGTTCCCAACCCTCCTGCCACAGGGAGGGATGCCTTCCACTAGACCAGGTTACTCCCAGCTCTGTCCAACCTGGCCTTGAACACTGCCAGGGATGGGGCAGGTACAGCTTCTCCGGGCAACCTCTGCCAATGCCTCAGCACCCTCACAGGGAAGAACTTCTTCCTAATATCTGATCAAATTCTCCCCTCTTTCAGTTTAAAGCCTTTCCCCCTTGTTCTATCACTATTTGCTCATCTGTGGATTGTGTGTAGGGAACATGCAGCTTGCAAGGGGTGAGTGTGGTGTCCCGTGCCAGTGCTGGTCTGTCAGAGGATGACAGGTGGGATATCTTTGATTCAAATATTTTAGGACTTTCATGGATGAATCATTCTGAAGGTGTAGTTCCTGTCCAACCATGTGAACAACACCAGGGAGCTGGCAGCCACATACGTTTGAGGTGAAGCTCATGCTGTTCTGTGACAAACTTGGAAATGATGCTGCATATCAATATTGGATCCAAATCCTTTCCGTAGGAGATGTGCACAATCTTCCACTTAGGTCTCCTGAAATAGTGCCTATAGCCAGCGGATCATAAAGGTATTTGAGAAGCACTAGAGGAAAAGGCAGGTGAGCTGTGTGGACCTGGTGTTTTCAAGAAGGAAAGAGATGGCTGCCAGAAAATATTTTAGTGCAGATGTTTGATGTAGCTGGTAATGATGCTGTGTGTTGTGGGCTTGGCCAGAGAGCTGGTGCAAGCTCTTGAATGAGTGAGTGCAGAGATTTGACAGCAGTATGAGCGTCCCAGGATCCTCTGTTTGATCTTCCTCGAAGAGGGGAAAGGAAGGTGTGGTGGCGTCTTTCATGCCGCAGTTGGAAAAATACTTGCTTTGGAGAGGTCACTTCAGTGCCTTCTTGGTCAATGGCATATGTACTGTTGGCAAACTGAACCTTTCTCACCTGAGCCCCTCTAGTACTTAAATACAGTGGCTAGTCTCCTCATGCTTTGCAAACATGCTAACCACTGTTGATACCTTTACTCATCTTCAAATGCCAAATTTTGGCTGGAAGCAGACATGACTGATTCATGATCTTGACTGGCAGGACCAAGCAGCCCATGTGCTTCTTCAGTAGCATATCTTAAGCACAGAGTCCCGAGGACTCATTCTTGCTGTTTAGTTTCCATGTGGGTTCAGGATATACTCTTGCCATTCCTCTTGACATATGCTATGTGATTATTTTTGCTATAAAAATGCTTTCTGTATGTTGTAGTGTTTGCAAATCTTCTATCACATCTTCTAATAACCCAGGTTTAAATCTTTGAATTTACTCTGCTTTGAAATGATAACAATATGTTTCTTCTCAAATATGCTTTGTATAACAAAGTTAGTGAAGTAGATATTGTATTACATTTGAAAATATTATTAGCTACTGGAGGGAGAGGGGAAAAAAAAATTAGACTGCTGCATCTTTTTTTAACCTGTCCTTGACTTGTGCTGGTTTTGGCTGGGATAGAGCTAATTTTCTTCATAGTTGCTAGTATGGGGCTGTGTTTTGGATTTGTGCTGTAAACAGTTGATCACACAGGGATGTTTTCCTTATTGCTGAGCAGTGCTGGAAACAGAGTCAAGGACATCATATGGTGTCGTGCAATCCATGTTTTGCTTTGCTGGTGTGCATGGCTTTTTCTTTACCTATTAAACTGCCTTTATCTTAACCCACAAGTTTTCTCACTTTCACCCCTCAAATTTTCTCCCTCATCCTGCCAGTGGTGGGAAGGAGGGAGGGTGAGTGAGTGGTTGGATAGGGCTTAGTGGCTGGCTGAGGTTAAACCATGACAGGCTTTTTATGGTGCCCAGTGTGAGGCTCGAAGGGTTTGAGATAATGACAGTTCTGACTGGAACATTCTAGGTTGAATTTATGGCTGTTATTGCTCTTTAGCTATTAATTGCCATGGGGCTTGCTTGCTGTACTGTGAATTATAGTCTAGTGCTTGTTAGCAGCTGCTTTTTTTGCTTTCCCTGCTTGCTGTGGTGCTGCAGTGCTTATTGTCTTGCTCTGCTGTGTCTGGGAATGTTCTGATAACATGATTGGTGATGTGCCTGGGCTGGCAGATGGCTGGGACATTGTTGATGTTTCTGTTCTGATGTACTGGTCAGGCTGGAACTCTGGTGTGAGCTTGAGTCAGAGGGACTATGGATGAGTCCATGTGGGAGCAGGACACCCCAAAGGGTCTGTGGCTGTGTATAAGTCTAGGATAAAGCAGGTACATCTTGAAGTGGCTGTGTTTGTGCCACAACAGGTATATGTCTGAGGGAATTGTAGTTTTAAGTCCATGCTGGAGAAGGTACACCTTAAAGTATTTGTGGCTGTGGATAAGTCCATGCTGCAGCAGGTGCACCTTGATGCATCAGTGGCTATGCATGAGGTTATATTGGAGCACCTCAAAGTATGTGGCCGTGGGTAAGCCCATGTTGGAGCAGGTACACCCCTGGAGGGACTGTGGCTGTGGGTAAGGCCATATTGGTGCAGGTTCTCTCCTGAAGGGACTGTGGCTAGGACCACACTGGAGCTGGTATATCTCTGAAGACACTGTGGTCCATGGGGAAGACCATGCTGGTGCAGGTGCATCTCAAAGTGACTGTGGCTGTGAATAACTCTATGCCACAGCAGGTTTTCCCCTGAAGAGACTGTGAATCATAGAGGCTCCACTTGGAGCAGGTGCATCCCCAAGGGACTGCAGTTTCTGGGTAAGTCCAAGATGGAGCAGGGACAAGGGGAAGAGTTCATTGCAATGTTAAACCCTATAACCTGGCCTGAAGGGGTAAAGGGTGGAGAGTGTGATGGGAATACCGTTAAATTGTTGTAACCCATGATTTGAGTTGCATGTTATGGAATTGCTATAGCAGGAACCACCTGAACCAGAGGAGGACAGGATTTACAAGAGGCAGTGCAGGTGCAGTAGTGACCTGACCTGAGCTGGCTTTGATGCCCAGTTAAGTCCACGTAACACACTAGCTCTTCTGTCCTGAGTGACCACCATAAAGATGGAGCCCAAAGTCATGGACTAAATGAATTCAGTGCACGTTTCAAAGGCATTTTACAAGAGTGGTCCATAGACCATGAAATTGGTATCTCTGTATTATGCCAAAGGATGGGAAAGGGAATTGTGGCTAATGTGGTTATATTGGATAGTGTGGGACCGGAGCATCATGTAAGTGGTATGGAATAAGGGATTGGAGGATGTACTTGTTTTGGCTGGGATAGAGTTAATTTTTTTTTTTCACAGTAGCTGGTATGGGGCTGTGTTTTGGATTTGTGCTGGAAGCACTGTTAATCATACAGAGATGTTTTCATTATTGCTGAGTATTACTGAAAAACATCAGTTCCATGGTCTGAAGATTACTTTCGGAGAGATAAGTGTTTTTGTGGTGGCATTATGGTCCCATTCAATACACCTCTCCGTTTGTAAGCTACTGAAGCAAGAAATGGGGATACTTTTGTTTCATTTCCAAAGTACAAGCCCATTTCTAATGTGACAGGCTGTGCTTTGAGGCTGGGGATGTCTATCTGTTCTGATTGGGTACTAAAATCTTGATGTGATGGGCTGTGTCAGTACAAGCAAAAGCAATCTGTGTGATTACCCCAAACCTTCACATCGGCACCTCTATAGTGGGGGATACAGACCCAGAGGGCTTTTCTCACCTTCTGCCTCAGTTAGCCTGCAACTTCATTGACATTACTGACCAAAAAAGGAGGAATATTTAGCATGCTGATCTTAAAAAAAAATATTTTCTTCATCTGGATCAGCACCTTCTGTGCTCAGTTCAGGCCCGCTGGCGTTGCTGACACAACCAGGTTTTCTCTGTATCTCTGTGCTGCTTGGTGAAGCTGGTGGTGGCTTTCCTGGCAGACTTGCTTCTCTTCGGGAAGCCTGTGTTGACGCTGTGCTGTTTCTGGGTCCTCTCCTCCTTCTGAGGATGAGCAGAAAGCTCTGCACCATGCTAGGCAAGGTCTACAGGGGTTGCAGGAAAGAGAAAACAGCAGAGTGGGTAGGCTGTTATACCGTTGCTGTGAGAGCATATTTATTATAAATATGAAGGTACATATGCAGCAGACTTTCATGTCCATCCAGAGTTTACTTCAGGAATCATCCAGTGCCGCGACTGAGAGACGGGACATAGCTTGATGCAAGCAAGTGTCGATTTATTAATAAACTTCATACACTTATATGCAATTCCTCTACAAGAGGGTGACATACTGATTGGTTATCTCAGAATGGGCACTAGCTGTACAACAGCTTCTAATGACCTCTAAACTACCGCAA
>JAOEHY010006176.1:0-14495 GCA_025447955.1 Psilopsiagon aurifrons | reverse complement strand
ATCAGGTTGGCATCAGCCCACCTCACAAGCGTGTCAAGGTCCCTCTGGATGGCATTCCTTCCCTCCAGTGTATCGACCAAACCACCCAGCTTGGTGTCATCAGCAAACTTTCTGAGAGCGTACTCCATCCCACTCTCCATGTCACCAACAAAGATGTTGAACAAGACCGGTCCCAACACCCATCCCTGAGGGACACCACTCGCTACTGGTCTCCAGATGGACATTGAGCATCTGACCACAACCCTTTGCTTGCAGCCATCCAGCCAGTTCTTTTGTCCACCACGTGGTCCACCTATCAAATTGATGTCTCTCCAATTTGGAGAGTGGGTCAGTGTCAAACACTTTGCACTAGTGCAGGTAGATGACATCAACTGCTCTACTCCTGTCCATCAGTTCTGTAGCCCCATCATAGGAGGCCACCAAATTGGTCTGGCAGGATTTCCCCTTAGTGAAGCTATGCTGGCTGTCACCAAGCACCTTGTTGTTTTTCATGTGCCTCAGCATGCCTTCCAGGAGAATCTGCTCCAAGATTGTGCCAGGCACAGAGGTGAGGCTGACTGGTCTCTAGTTCCCTAGCTCATTCATTTTCCCCTTCTTGAAAATAGGGTTATATTTCCCTTTTTCCAGTCGTCATCATATTGTACTTTCTGCTGAGGATAAGTATTAGATGTAAGTTCAGACATTCTCCAGGTGTTGTGTGTATTTTACTCCCTGTCTCTCTCTTCCACCGTGTATTTCTTGTGAGTCATCACCACTACTCTTTGGCTAGGCTTTTACTGTTTTATTGATCATGAGTGTAAAAGCATATTAAGCTACTTTGTAAGGCAAAGCATACATGTCTACTCTGGTGGCCTTCTAGAATGGAGTGACTGTACTGGTAAATATAGGAAGAGTAACTGATGTTATCTATCTGGACTTCAGCGAGGCCTCTGATATGATATCCCACAACAATTTTGCCACAAAATTGGAGATATATGAGTATATATATATGGATATATGGGGCCTTGACAGGCTTGAGGAGTGGGCGCATGCATTTCTCATGAAGTTCAATAAGTCTAAATGCAGGATCCTATGCATGGGTTGGGGCAATCCCCAATATCAATACAATCTGGGTGATGAACTGTTCAAGGACACCCCTGTGGAGAAGGAAGTAGTGATCCCGGTAATATAAAAATGGGTATGAGATGGCAATTTGCACTTGCAACCCATGAAAAAAATTCATATCCCGGGCTGCACAAAAGGAAGTGTGGACAGCAGATTGAGGGAGATTATTGTTGCCTTCTCTCCAGTCTTGTAAGACCTGGAGTACTACATCAGGCTTCAGGGACTGCAGCACCAAGTCCAGAGGAGGACCACAAAAATAATCAGAGGGTTGGAGCACTGCTCTTCTGAAGAAAGGCTGAGAGAAGAGAAGGGTCCAGGGAAACCTGACTGTTGCTTTTTAATATACAAAGGAGACTCATAAGAAAGACACAGAAAGACTTTTTGTCTATGACTGTAGTGACAGGATGAGGAACAATAGTCATAAACTAAGAGGGGTAGATTTAGATTGGATTTAAGGAAGAAATATTTTGTGATGTGGGTAGTGAGACACTGGAAAAGGCTGCCTGGCAAAGCTGTTATTCCTCATCACTGGCAGTGTCCAAAGTCAGGTCACTTCCAATCCAAACTGCTCTGAGATTCTTTGATCCTATGAAATTGCATATACTGTTTTCATTATATTTACAGCAATATAAAATATCTTTCAACTTTCATGTGCTATAGTCATTTAGGAAAGGTATATAAGATTATATAGATAACTATATATAATATAGTCATATCCATCTGTCATGGTTTAAGCCCAGCTGAACCCAGGAGACCATCCTCACAGCAATCTTGTGATAACCACATCAGTGTAATCCATCTAAATTCAGCGATTCTCAAAATTTCAGAGTAGTCCAAAGGTGGTAGTCAACTAAATCCTATCCAGTTCAATGAGATATATGTGTCTAAAATCTTCAAGATTTTTGAAAATCCCTGCCTGAGAAAACATTTGGGCTTTCTTAAAACCCTGTCTTAAACCACAGTCCACCAGTTGCCATAGTCTACCAGCTGCCTTTAACAATATCTCAGAGAAGTAGATGCTGAGCAGATTTTGTCTTTATGAAGAATTTCTGTGTCATGAGCACCTTGTACAATCACGTCACATATCCAGGTCACATTCTCAAGGCTAATGAGTTTCAGGTGATATAACTGAGGAGTAAAGTTACAAGACAACTAAAACCAATTTATGCTGTGTAAACTCACAGAGAAACAGAATCAAAACTCATGAGTTTCACTCCAGTGTTATTAATGGCAGTACTACCAAATATGCCTTCAAGCCTTTCCTGAAAACCCATGGAAAACAAGTAACTACAAATCATATTTAAATTATTCACATGAAAAAAGTGTTTAGTGTTCCTATTAAATTAAATGATAGTTATAGCTTTGGCTAGAACAAGGGGATATCACTACTTTTGCATGATACACCTGGAATGTGCACACACATGTAAAGCATAAGTACAAGTATAAAAGGAGCTGAACAAAAAAATGCAATAGCCCAAAGAGTCAAAAACGGTGAAAGAATTGCAAACTAGAAGTTCAGAGAATGTTTACAGTCTTCTGCCCAAAACTGAGAATGCCAAATTTTGATGTACATTTTCAGCTTTAACAAATTAAAGATTGATAGTGTGACACTGATTGTTATTCCAGTCACCATTGTCCTTGTTGATTTCAGCTAGAACCCTCCTCTGCTGTCAAGATCAGTTTACAGGCAAGTGTGTCATAGTATCTAGTGACAAATGCAGACTGCATTGAGATATGGCCATTATAATTTGCACTCAGTGACCTTGATTAAAGATTTGTCAGAATGTCTACTTATCAATTCCCTTCTCTAGTGCCATTTCAAGTTAAATTAATATCAGGAATCCTTAATCCAACCAGTAAGATTTTAATGGGTAAATATATGCCCTTAGAATAGATTTATTTTAGTTTACATAGTACTGTGAATTTTTCTGCCTAGATCAGTAGCAAAATAGCCTGGAGTGAATTGTTCTATGTCTTCCCTAGCTTTCCTTTTCAACTACACTATTATGTTTACGAAAGATGCAGAATTGAGGCAACTATGAAATTAAATCTGCTATTTATTTTCCAGACATTGAAAATACAAGTTTTACATTGGTAGTTGAAGTCCTGCAAACCACAAGCCAAGCACTGTTTTTATTTTCTCTCCAAGGGGCCAACTCTGCATCATCCAACTCATTTAATCTTTAGGTCTCTCTGTGGAAACTGCAACCAAGTTGTCAGTTCTGCTGGCTCTTTCTGTAATATTGGTATCTTTACATCAAATAAAGCACGACTTTTCATTTAGCATGTTAATTTACAAGTACTGTTTGTCTAATCTGCAACAGCTATATTCAAAGTTATACCTCATATGTCTACAATGACATAGTTATACTACATTTATTAAACTTTGTATTGTATTTTGTATATAAATGCATATACATAATACCATACATAATTGTGGTTTAAGTGCAGCCAGCAGCTAAGTACCAGGTAGCTGCTCACACAATCTCTCCTCTCCCCCAGTGGCAGGGGGAGGAGATTCAGAAAAAGGTGAAAACCTGTGGGCTGAGAGAACAGTTTAATAATTGAAATAAAGAAAATATAATAATACTATAAAAAATAATAAGAAAAAGAAAGAGAGAGAGGGAGAAAGGAATAATTCCCCTCCCCTCCAAAAAAGAACAAAAAAACAAACCAACAGGAAGTGATGCATAATACAATTGCTCACCACCTGCTATTGTGGTCTGTCTCTGAGCAGCAATCATACCTTCCCATCAGTTCCCCCTTGTTTGTGTACTGAGCATGATGTTCTATGGTATGCAATAGTTTGGCTAGTTTGGGTCAAATGCCCTGGCTGTGCTGCCTCCCAGCTTATTGTGCACCTCCTCACTGGCAAACCATGGGAAACTGAAAAATCTTTGACTTAAGGAAGGCGCTGTGTAGCAACAACTAAAACATCAATGAGTTAATAACATTATTTTCATACTAAATCCAAAAAATAACACTGTACCACCTACTGGGAAGAAAATTAACTCTATCCCAACTGAAACCAGAACAATCATGCATATACACATACATATATATACATATCCATTATGTATAAGATGTGGATGCAAAGGAGAAGATATTTTTCCTGTGGCTTTTACAAAGGTGAGCTGTTGGTAGGATTGATAGTTAAAGATAGACTAATAAAAGTGACAAACTATTTAACATAACTGAAAAAGAGGAAAGGTCTAACAGATAATGCAATGAATATCATCAAAACAGAAACACATACCTAAATTGTTTTGTAATTTGTGGTCCTTGTCCTAAGTAAGATGGAATTTGCTTCTCATTTCCTTGCATACACTTAAGAGGTTAACACTGAAAATACCTATGAGTTACTTTAGGTAGGTCATAGTATCAAGATCTGTTCAATCAGTTGTGTACAGTTCTTCATGGCATATTTTGAAGGAGAGGGGCTAGAGAGAACAAAAATGCCATTGGGGTATTATCTGTGAAGGCCTACAAAGGCCTGGGCTACCTGTGCTCAAGGCCAGCTCTGATACAGTGTAGCTGTGCAACATGTAATCAGGCTGCTGTGAGGAGGGCTGTGAGCGGCTTTGCAAGCCCCTCCTTCGCACGAGAGCTACAATTAAGCTCAGGTACTCACCATTGGTCTCTGTCTGTGCTGTGCTGGAGTCATGCCTATGTTTGGCCATATACCTCACTGGCCCCCATCCTGGCCCATTTACTTGACTTCCTGACTTTTTTTAGAGGTGTCTCACCTCTGTGGGCTTGCCTGGCAACCACTAAAATGTGGCTGACCCATGATACCATCACTGATCTGTTCTCCTTTCTTCAGAGCCAGGGGTATGGCTGAATCAGAAAGGTTGTGGGTCCCCCAATCTGCTCACCTTCTCTTGAGTATCAGCCCAGTGTTGCTGCTGTTGGATGCTCAGCCCCTGAGCTCAAAATGAATTAATATTTCACTGCTCTGTCATTTTTATTGTCTGTCATTTACCATTTTTATTGTCTGTCATTTACCAACCCAACTCTATTTTTCAGAAAAGAGAAGTTTGGGTAGTGTGTTGGCAGTACAGGATTTTAGATGTCTTTTCATCAATTAAACTTAGAAATACGTAAGGAAAGCCTCTTATCTCTGCCACAGTACATTTTTAGCACTCTATAGTAGCAATCACATGAAGATGGATTATATATGGTTTCATTTTGCTTTTCTTCACCATGAGAGCAAACATCTTATTTCCACACTGTGAAATTACCCTGGTGATATATGTGCCACATTTCATTGCTGTAATCTTATCCACCAGGCTAGTTTCAGCTGGTACATTGCATTGGCCTGACATTCCTAGGACTGCATTTTTGGTAGCTATAAGCAGAACTTATACCTGGATATAAGAAGGCGAGTACCATGTCTAGTTGTATGTGTGTGCAGATATGCATTTTGGACTGCCTAAGGAATGATTGGTGTTCAAGAGAATTTCATTTGGACTTCAGACCATATATATATATCAATAGTAACCAGGAGAACATGCGTGCTTTGGGTTTTGTTTGTTAGTGCCTCTTGATTGTGCCCTGTATCCATATAATTCATGGCATTTGAATAGACAGTGACTGAGCTGTATGCTTAGGTGATAAAAAGTGGTGTGCGTGCCCTCTTGACATGTTAGATCATGTTTACTCTGAATTATTTTGAATTTTAAGTATATTTTTTTAGATATCGGTGGTCTGGACAATTAGATAAGCAGCGAAAGCCTACAAATTTATTGATATGAAATTGACCCTTTCATCCTCTAAGTTTGTCCATCATATGATACTTAGAGTTTTTTTATTAATTATTATTATTATGGTATATTTATTTTTGCTACTAATGAATTATGTACTTAGAGCACTTACTATTTTCATCAGTCAGGTAACATAGCAAGAAAGATGTGTTTAGCGTAAGTTTCCTTCCAAAAATATATTTAGAATTTTTTCAAGTTCTTCACCTTGTACTGACTTTACTGAAACAGTTAGTTACAGGAAAATAGAAACACTTCCATAAGATATTGCTGTTTTGAAAGTAGCTAGTATCTTCAGTTATGCTTTATTTTGTAGACTAATATCTCCTAGAACATGTCACTATTGTACCGAGACCCAGCTGTTATCTATCTCTGCTTGCAGTAGATTTCAGAGGGGCTTGCTTTATTTTCCTTAGACAGATGGAGGGCTGAAAAGATACTTGGCCAAATTATAACAGTTATGCAATTGCCTCTCTCTTACACATCTCAGGTCTTTGTTAGACAGCTGCCCAGGTGCAAACAAACAAAGAAAAAACTTCATCACAATGGCAATAAACATCTTGTAATTTCAGCAATAATTCAAAGAGGCAGATTTGATACAAGTAGAGTGTATTATTTACTTTCCATAATGCCTTATTCATAATGATTCTGAAAAGACTTATGTAAATCAGCATGAGAAGGTTGTATTATATATTAACCTTGACAAACACAGTCTGCAGCTGAGAAGAACAACACCAACAGCTTTTATTCAGAACTTTTTTTCTCAGAAGTGATATCTGAAGTTATATGGCAGAAATAGCACATGCCTTGACTTGTCATGTGTGATTAGACTGTCAGGTAAAATTCAAAGGGAAAAAAGTCATTGCACATACAACTTTCTGGTAAAAAAATAACTAAAAAGCAACAAATTAGCTGCTGCTTAGTCTGTGTTGATGTTAGTCTGTGTTGATGTTAAGTTTTTATATTTTATTTTTTTCAATATAACATCAGCAGGGCCATTAACATAACAAGCAAAGGTTATTATGCCTTCTCCTCATTAAGTAACAAGCAGCCTTTCTCAGTCAGTGACGGTGGCATTTTGAAAAAACACAACTGAATTCATCAAACTGAAGAGCAAGCTGTCTTTTAGAGCCAATGGGAGATATCAGCTCCTGGCCTTGAAGTTCCTTGAGGAATGGTTACAGCTGAACTGAGGACACTAAGGCTTTTTGGAAGATAAGCAGTAGCTAGTAAATTTGGCCAGATATATTAATTTGAGTTGGTTCAATATTTTGTCAACAGTCTATCAAAGAATGGAAATAGCCTCCTCTAGAAGTCAGACAGACTGCACAATGCTTTAAAAGGTAGCCAACATTATCTACCCCTGTATGCTTTAGGTAGCGCTGAAAAGAAACCTTGAGAGGTGTCATGGTTTAAGCCCAGTCAGCCACGTAGTTCTCTCACTCGCTCCCCCCTCTTTCTTGCCCCTGCTCCTGGAGGCATGGGGAGGAGAATCGAAAGAATGTAACTCCCACGGGTTGAGATAAGGACAGGCTTCTGACTAAGGTATAACACAAACCACTGCTGCTACCACAATTACAGCTGCATCATACTCCAAGAGGTAGAGGTAAGGGTTAGTGAACAAGTTATTTTAGGCATCAATTACACTCACAGCAATTCTGGATATCCATGGCTGAACAAACTAGGGTGGCAAGGCAACTTTATAGGCAATAATTTAGCTATGTGTACCCTCTCAGATCAATAAGCAGACAAGAGAAAGAGAAGAAGGCGAAAGTGTGTGTATAAAAGTTTTAACAGTATTATTAGGCTAAGACTATGAAAATATAATGTAAGTTGTACTTTAGTCACCATTGTGGCTTTTACAAGATGGAACTGAGTACATCAAAATGGAATATATTATCAATATGTTATGACAGATAAGAGCAGTCTCATTCTTGCAGGCCCTTTTATTCATTGGGGACTTCAACCACCCTGATATCTGTTGGAGGGACGGTACGACCCAGCACAAGCAATCCAGGAAGTTCCTTGATTGTGTGGAAGACAAATTCCTTCTGCAAGTAATAGAGGAGCCAACAAGGAGAGGTGCCATGCTTGACCTCGTCCTCACCAACAGGAAAGGGCTGGTTGCAACCTTGATTGCAGTGATCATGAGATGGTCAAATTCAAGATACTCGGGAGAGGGAGAAGAGCATGCAGCAAGCTCACTAACCTGAATTTCAAGAGAGCAGACTTTGGCCTCTTCAGGAACCTGCTTAGGAGGGTTCCATGGCATATAGCCCTAGAGCACAGGGGGGCCTGGGAAGAAGGCAGGGATGTTGTCTAGTAAGCTAGAGACCAGGTCAGGAGAGCTAAGACCCAGTTAGAATTTAAATTGGCTAGGGATGTGAAAGATATCAGGAAGGGATTCTACAATAAAGGTCTTCAGATTTCACCAGAACTAGAGTCCGTCTTCGATATGCCACAATTCTACAGTTACATTGCAAATAAAAGACAGGCTAGGGACAATGTGGTCCCCTCTCCAGAAGCTATTGGGAGAACTGGCTACCCAGTATTTGAAGAAGGCTGAGGATCCTAAGGACTTATTTGCCTCAGTCTTCACTGGCAAACGCTCTAACCACAACACCCACCTCTTCGAGGGCAGACACAGGCACAGTGCGAATGAAGATGCTGGGCCTACTGTAGGAGAGGATCTGGCTTGAGACCATCCTAGGAAACTGAATGTGCACAAGTCCATGGGACCTGAGGAAATCCATTCACTGATCATGAAAGAGCTGGCAAAAGAAGTTGCTAAGCCACCATCCATCATTTTTGAAAAATTATGGTAGTCAGGTGAAGTTCCCAACGACTGGAAAAAGGGAAAAATAACCCCCATTTTCAAGAAGGGGAAAATGGATGAGCCAGGGAATTACAGAGCAGTCAGCCTCACCTCTGTGCCTGGCAAAATCTTGGAGCGGATTCTCCTGGAAGCCATGCTAAGGCACATGAAAAATAACAAGATGCTTGGTGTCAGCCAGCATGGCTTCATGTCATGGTTTTAAACTGTAAAACAGCTATGCAGTTTGTTCACTCACTTGACCTTTTTATTTCCCTCTGCTCCTGGACGAATGGGAAGGAGAATTGAAAGAATGCAGCACCCACAGGTTGAGATAAGGACAGTTTAGCAACTAAGGTATAACACAAACCACTACTGCTACCACCAATAATAATAGCAAGAGAAATACAAGGAAAGAGAATACACATATACCCAGCTCACCACATATACCCAGCCCTTCCAAGCCAGTGCACCCCCCACACCCTTCTGGGACTCTGCCCTCCGTTTCTGCATCCTGGGCATGACGTGCTACGGTATGGAATACCTCTTTGGTCAGTTTGGGTCAGGTTTCCTGTCTCTGCTTCCTCCTGGTTTCCCCTAGTCCCTGGCAAAGCATGAAACTCAGAAAGTCCTTGGCCAAACCAAACATCACTAAGCCATAACTAAAAATATTGGTGTTATCAGCACTGTTCTCAGGCCAAAAGTCAAAAACACAGCGCTGCACCAGCTACGGAGAAGGGGAAAAATGACTGCTACTGCTGAACCCATGACACTTCATCAAGGGGAAGTCCTGCCTGACCAATCTGGTTGCCTTTTACGATGGTCCTATGGAACTGATGGACAGGGGTAAAGCAGTTCATGGCATCTACCTGGACTTGTGCAAACCATTCCACACTGTCTCACACAACATCCTTGTCTCTAAGTTGGAGAGACATCAATTTGATATTTGGACCACTTAGTAGATAAAGAACTGACTGGATGGCCAGATGCAAAGATTTGTGGTCAATGGCACAATGTCCAGCTGGAGACCAGTAATGAGTGGTGTTTCTCAGGGATCAGTGTTGGGACCGGTCTTGTTCAACATCTTTGTGGTGACATGGACAGGGGGATGGATTGCACCCTTAGCAAGTTTGCTGATGACACCAAGATGTGTGGTTCAGTTGATATGCTGGAGGGAAGGAATGCCATCTAGAGGGGCTTTGAGACGCAGATGCCAACCTGATGAAGTGTAACCATATCACGTGCAAAGTCCTACACCTGGGTTGGAGCAATCCCAGCACAGCTACAGGTTGGGTAGAGAAGAGATTCAGAGCAGCCCTGAGGAGAAGGACGTGTGTGTTTTGGTCAATGAGAAAATGAACATGAGTCTGCAGTGCGCTCTCCCAGCCCAGAAAGCCAACTGTATCCTGAGCTGCATCTAAAGGAGTGCGACCAGCAGATCAGTGGAGGTGATCCTGCCCCTCTACTCTGCTCTCGTGAGACCTCACTTGGAGTATTGTGTGCAGTTCTGGTGTCCTCAACATAAAAAGGACATGCAACTGTTGGAACAAGTCCAGAGGAGGGTCACAAGGATGATCAGGGGACTGGAGCACCTCCCGTAGGAAGACGGACTGAGAAAGTTGTGGCTGTTCAGCCTGGAGACGAGAAGGCTGTGTGGAGACCTCATAGCAGCCTTCCAATATCTGAAGGGGGCCTATACGGATGCTGGGGAGGATCTATTCATCAGGGACTGTAGTGAGAGGACACGGAGTAACGGGTTCAAACTTAAACAGGGGAAGTTTATATTGGATATAAGGAAGAAATTCTTTACTGTGAAGGTGCTGAGGCACTGGAATGGGTTGTCCAGGGAAGTTGTTAATGCTCCATTGTTGGCTGTGTTCAAGGCCAGGTTGGGCAGAGCCTTGGGTGGCATGGTTTAGTGTGAGACATCCCTGCCCATGTCAGGGGGATTGGAACTAGATGATCTTAAGGTCCTTTCCAACCTTAACTATACTGTGACTCATTCAATATTATAATGAGGATATAGATTTTGGCTGAATTTGGTCTATTTTGTGTGAAAAAACTGTAAACCAATTTGACCAGAAAAGGACAAGCCTCAACACAACTGTGTTTATTAGCTATAGTTATTCTCTGAAAAATGGAGGCAATGTCTACTTTTTATTCCACAGCTTGATTACAAATTTTTTCTATGATCAATAGAAAGAGGATTATTTAATATGATCAGTATTTTGTACTGAAACTTCAGAGCAGAACATTTGGAATGCAAAACATGCATTAACTTTAAGGGTGTTTTAGCTGAGTAAGGACTGGTAAAAATTAATCTCTTGAAAAGAAAGAATAAATGGCATATAATTGAATTTGCAATTATGTTATTTTAAGATTCAGAAAACAGAAATGTTGATATTGCTACCAACGCAATAGTCTAGGTCCCATTTCTGTTACTGTGGGCAATATGAGAGTAGAGAAAATAGTGCTTATACTAAAATTCTGATGTAGTATCTGCAAAAAAAATTCTGTAATATGAGTTTAATTGATATAAGATTTATGCATATGCTTAAGGGGACAACAAATGAAATAAGTATATACTCGTATTTTAATAAATTGAGGTATTACACTTTGCTCATAACGCTTATTATTTGTGCTGAGAATTGCACTTGCAAATGCCTTAGTTATGTTTGAATCACTGTAAAGAAAGATATGCAGTAGTAAGTATTGGAATTTGAAAAAGCCCAATAGTCCTGGGTTCAGTAGTAGCAGTCATTTTTCTTCTTCTTAGTAGCTAGTGCAGTGCTATGGTTTTGACTTTCAGGCTGGAAACAGCTCTGATAACACCAATGTTTTTAGCTGCTGCTTAGAATGTTTAGTCTGACCAAGGAGTTTCTGAGTCTCATGCTCTGCCACGGAGGAGGGGAAGCCAGGAGGAAGCAGAGACAGGACACCTGACCCCAACTAGCCAAAGAGGTCTTCCATACCACAGCATGTCATGCCCATTATATAAACTGGGGGCAGTCGCCTGGAAGACTTAGATCACTGCTTGGTCAGGCTGTGTATCGGTGGGCAGGTGGTGAGCAGTTGTATTCTTTTCCCTCATTGTTTCCCTTGTTGTTATTATTATTATTGGCAGTAGCAACAGTGGTTTTGTGTTATACCTTACTTAATAGACTGCTCTTATCTCAACCTGTGGGAGTTACATTCTTTTGATTCTCCTCCCCATCCCTCCGGGAGTAGGGGAAGAAAGCAGGGGGGAGGGGGGCTAATTGTGGCTGGTTTGCCTACTGGGCTTAAAGCTTGTCACCAACTAAAATAGTCTTCAGTCAATTGTTCTTCTACAGAATCAGGTAAGTGATGTTTTTCCCCACAACAATGATGAAAAACAGAGGGGAAGAAACAAATATTATTTATAAAGTATTTATAAATTCCTTACAGTGGGGTCTCCAAAATACTTCATTGAAACTACATGAAGGTTATTATAAAAACAATTATTAAAGAGGCAACTTAATCAAAGAAATTTCAGTACAGATATTGCCAAACAGACAGTTATTGTTTGGTTGACTGTATGAGAGCAGCTCTTGAAAGATCTCCTTAAATTCCCATAGCTTTTGACTACACCTACAAGATGCACTCATGCTTGCAGATATTCAGTGTTCTTTCTAAGTGAAAGAGTGGGAGACAAGCCTGAATCTTATTCCTTATTTAATCTGAAGCAGTAGCTGACAGTAACCTTTTACATATCTCCTTTTGAGAAGCAAGCACTGAAGCCGAAAGTTCTTGGGGCTTTCTGTGACAGCTTTTTGGTATATCTTCACAATGCTCCTCATGCTATGTTAACACACAGTTTGACAAAGAGTCTACAGCTCAAATGTGATGTTTTTAGTCTTCTTTTTAAAGTTTTCCATCTGTCAACAATATAGTGGGGTGTTTGCTAAAATTTATTCTCCTGTTGTCCAGAACTGCCACAGACTGGTTCAAATGCTGACATTTCCATCAGGATTCTAGCAGATTAGCTGCAGTTTTCATTTGTGTCCCAAAGGAAAACACAAGTATTACAGACATGTAAATTCATTAAAATTTTCTTTTCTATTGCTTGAAATTATAAGGTGCAAACTTTGTGGTGTTGCTAAAAGATAGGAACTCTAAAAGTTCTTAAAGAGGCATGAATAGAGCTGAAAACATATCTGCACTGTTACACCAAAAATAGTATTTTCTGTGCAAAAGAAAAAAAAAATTAATTCTCTGTATTTATCTTTGTATGTGAGATTAACCACCACCATTAGACAAAACATAGGTCTCCTCAATTTAAAAATGCAGCATTGTTCAGCCAAAAACATTGCAAAACCAATATTTAAATATTTAGAAATAATCCAGATATAAGACTTTCACATTCTATTTATTTTATATTTCTATATAGTTTTGGTAATTTCCCTCCTTTTTTTTTGAAAACTAATTTTAAACCCATTTTGATGATATTGTATGTTCTATATTCTTCATTGCCTAATTTAACAAGAAGCAATGAACAAATTATTGTGAATCATTAAGTATGGAAACTTCTTTAATACTGTACAAGAGCATGTAGGTTTAGAAACTGTGTGCGAGTTTGTCCAAATAATCTTCTCTAAAATGTCAGGTTTTTTTCATACTCTTTCTGTTTCTAGGATGTGCCCTACACCAAAACGAAAATTAAAAAAGTGAAAACTGTATTTCTTTATTGTCTTTAGCAATGCTGTGGACAACAGAATGGAAAGCATCCTCCCACCTTTGAAGATAAAATCAAATCGCCCTGAATGGCAGGTACACTAGGAGAGGGCCAGCATCCACATGCACCTCAGAAGTCTGGAGAAATGAAGCAACAAGAACTTAATACAGGTCAACAAAGACAAATGTGAAGTCTTACACCATGCCCTCTATGCAACAGTGTAAACTGGAAACAGATTGATGAGGCAGCAGCTCTGTAGAAAGGGTCCTGATGAACTAAAAACTGAGCATCATTCTTAATGAACCCTTGTCATGAAGGCTAACAACATGCTGGCTGTCTTAGCAAAAGCATAGCCAAAGAAACTGCTTGTGCTGCACTCATTAGGTTGGATGTAGAATACTTTGTCTAATTTGAAGATTCTCATTACAAGAGAGACTAATAAACTGAAGCCAGTTCAGTGAAGAGCTACCACGACTATTGGGAACCAGAAGCACCTGACACATGAGGAGAGGCAAGGGAA
Organism: Psilopsiagon aurifrons; assembly: GCA_025447955.1. NCBI lineage: Eukaryota > Metazoa > Chordata > Aves > Psittaciformes > Psittacidae > Psilopsiagon > Psilopsiagon aurifrons. Next base: position 606 of record JAOEHY010006176.1, on the reverse strand, counting down.
AATGGACTTGATCATCCTACAAAAGGATAAAAAGAAATCAAGTTACAATCTTCAATTGTAAAATTTATAATAGGTGAGAAGATGGACCCAGACTTTTAGTTATATGGAGAAGAATAAGAAGATGTAACAGTCACAAGTTGAAGCAAAGGAGATTCCTTTGTTATGTTTAAGGTCAAGCACTGGAACAGAATGACAAAAGATAGTGCCATCTCCATTCCTGAAAATTTTCAAAATTTGTCTAGGCATGTCACTGACCAGCACAATTCAACATTGAAGGTAACCCTGCTTTGAGAAGGGAGTTGGACCAGATGGCCTCTAAATATTCTGTTATTTAGAAAACCAATAAACCTAGATAGACTGTAAAAAAAAATGAAAGCAAAAACCAAAGTGGGCAAAGTAAGTTTATAGATTTATTAAGACTGGAAAAAACAGTTTGTCTTGCTGCCTATTTATACGTATCATGGTGAAATATATATGTGTCGTGGTTTAAGCCATAAATCAGCCACGCAGTTTGTTCACTCACTTGCCCTTTTTTCTTCCCTCTACTCCTGGAGGGATGGGAAGGAGAATCGAAAGAATGCAACTCCCACAGGTTGAGATAAGAAC
>JAOEHY010006174.1:0-13961 GCA_025447955.1 Psilopsiagon aurifrons | reverse complement strand
AGCAAGGCAGCAATCTGTTCTTTTTAAACCCTTCATCATCTTTGCTCTCTCCATCTTTGTTTCCCCAGATTTTAGAGATTGTTGACTATTATGTAACAGATGGCCTGACAGACCTCCGACTCTTTGCAGTGATGGCTAGCTTGGAGCAGAAAATAGCAGCACTGGAGTAAGTATTCAGTGGCATAGACGCTCATGAATTTTAACTCCTCTGTGACAAAGGAATTCAAGGGGGTAAGAGCCAATCTACCAGTAGCTGAAGTAATTAGAAGACTTAGATGGCTCTCTAGTGCAGAGTATCCCTTCGCTGCTACAGGCTGTTCTTAGTAGATTAGGATAGTCTATGTCCCATTGATCTCCAAACCATAACTATGCTTCAAAACAATGGCACAGCTTAATCCAGAAATTGAGACATTCGAGTAAGCATCAGTGAGGGCTGTTCTTTTGGCTTGTAATGAAAAGTACTTTGCAGCATCAAGCTGGGACAATGTATATTGAGTGGAGTTAAATTTTGATTTTTGTTTCTATTGCATTCCAGGTTAGCAGGGGAAAATCATGTGCACTAAGTAACCAACATTCTGTCTCTAAGCGTTTAATACTTATGGAATTAATTTTCCTGCCCTCATTCTCTCTTCTGTTTTATTTGTTCTTTGTTGTTCTTGTTTCTGTATTAAAAGAGTTCTTTTAAGTGAGAACAATTTTGGCCCCCACATATAGTTTTTTGTCATCTCAAAGAAGTCTCTCAATATATTATTCTCTTTTCCAGAAATCTAGCTGCTTGCCTTTCAGAAATATTTCTGTGTCTGTGTCAGTGGAAGCTTTTTCTTGTAAAGTAGGGGAAAAGGGAAGAAAAGACAGTCAGCTCAGAAGAATATCTTTAAGCTGAATTGGCCAGGTATTCAAACCACAGCTGGTTTACATTATTTTTAATAGTAGTTTAAATGAAAATAAAATATAATGCATGGACTAATGTACCAATGGGGCAGAAAAGCACAAAGGCAAAGATGAGGTCAAATGAGCTTCTGCTGAACTGAAAATAAAGAGAAAGTTGAGTTTGGAGCTTGGCTTCTCATAGCTTCCTGTTATGCTGTGCTTATATGCTGGTGTGTGTAAACTTGTAAATCTTGACAAGAAGCATAAGAAAGCTGGGCATATAACTGAGAGGGTAGCATATGGCTAAAGTGGGTGCTGTGTGTCTCCCATGCCAGGGGTGCCAGTTCCACTGGGCCACAGCTAGAGGTACCATGTCCTCAAACCCATGTTCAAGCAGGGCCTATGGGGACTTCCTTCAGCCCAGAAGTGTTTGAATTACCTGTAATAGCCTTCATTTTCAGTAGGAGCTACCAATTTATCAGCAGAGGGAAAAGTCTTGGAGTGGAAAGCTAACAGAAATCTCTCTTTTTCCCTCTTAGATGTGCTCTGACATCTCTACAGATGAGGGGTGGGCTTTCCATACGTGCTCCTGCAGCTTAGGAATACTTGTCTCACTGGAAGTCACTTGTGGAAAAGTTAAATTCTAGCCCATAAAGTCTGCAAAGAATAATTACTGTATATATTTATCAGCAAAATGTGTGCTTACTCATAATTTGCATGGGACCCTGATCTAGAGCTAGCTCACAGCCCTAAATACTGTTAAATGGCATAGACTATCCCAGCGGGACAAAATTATCTTTGAAGGGCTTGATTACCCCTTGTCAACTGCCCCTGCTGTACATAGATGCATGCATACAGACACACACTCCTTCCCTCAGCACATCTCCAACTTGCAGTCATCGCTGTAATAGAGGGAGACCCCAGAGACCCATCATTGAACTTTTGGCACATAGATAATATCCCTCTCCCTGTCAAATCCCTTTTGCTCTATGCAAATGTTGAGTTTCCAGGGATGCTGCATCAAGGAGAGGATAGAACATAAATGTCAGCTGAAGGCTCTAAGCTCAGCAAGATGAAATGATCTACCTAGGTTTTGTGAACACTAGTAATGTCATTTAGCAGCAATAAACCTCTTTGTTTTAATTTGTGTGACAGTGTCCCAGATGGCCATTTTAATAAGGTTTAGAGATTCTGGACACAGAGGTTTTCTGATTTTGCAGCCCATAATAACTGGTTAGTTGTGCTTAAGGTCCAGCAGCAATGTCTGGTTAGCAAAATCTTCCTTTTACAAAGCAGCTTAGAATGGAATGAGCAAATGCCATCATTATTGTAGAATTGGCTTCTCCATCTCTGCCCATTGTTTACCCAAGTGTTACAGCTATGAAATAACTCCCCAAAAAGGAACTCCAGCATTCAGTCTTGAATGGAAAAATAAACTTTGGTAAACATTCCAGCTGGCTGGAGATACCAAACAGTGACATGATTATTTTGTTCATTCTTATTTTGTGTAGAAAGAGGGACTTGAAACACAATCTTTTGCAGCTATTGAAAAACACCATTTAATTCTTAGGGCACAACTGTTTCTGGGTGCACAGCACAGCAGATCTGGGATGGAAGGATGAAGAGAGGGATGCACTTCCCTCCCCAGTGCCAACACATGGGCTAATCTCACCTGCAGCTCTGTGAAAGGAGCACTGCTGGTGACAGTCAGTCACCAGTACTGGCTCCTTCAAATGGAAAAGAGCAAGCTTCCCCCATCATGTCTGGCCAGCAGATGAGAGTGGGCAGGGGACATGCTTCAGGCACTCATCGTTTTAGTAAGGGCATATAGGAGAGCAAAAAGGAACAGGTTAGGGAGCGGTTTCCTGGGCAATATACCTTTGCTGTTCCAGTTTTTCTCTGTGTGCTGCCGTTCTCAGTAGTGTCTCAGAGGACAGGAGCAGTTCAGGGTGTTTTTCTTGTGACCAATCTGAGGCAGAGAAGGTAATTCCTCACCAGGAGCTCTGGTGGCTGTTGAGTGGTCTGATAAAGCAAGTTTGGTTTCAGACCAGTTGCTCAAGGAGAGCTGGACACTTCATGAAGCCCATTGCTCTGCTGGGCATGCTGGACGTCTTGCAGAGCCATCCAAAGCCCATTGTGGCAAGTACAGGGAGACCTCACTTCAGCAAGGGCATCAGCCCCTCATGGTCATGCCTACATCCCTCTTTCAGTAGTGGGAGCATGAACAGCTTTATGATCTGGGGTATGCTGTCAGGATCCAGGATGCCCAAAGCTCTGCACCACGGCCAGATGATGAGCTCTTCTCTGCTGTGGTCTCCTAGATGCAACCTGAGAACAGTGGGACTACCCCTCCAGGCAGGCATCAGCTGGGGAGTGTACAGTGCTTGAGAAGAAAACCCATAAAGTAAAAGTACAGAAAAGCCTACTCACAGGTAAATCCTCAACAAGTGCATTCCACAGCTCTGGTGGAATACTTACCGTCTTTGAACCACAATCAGAAATAGCTGATTTCTCTCTCCAGAAATACTTCACTATGCAATTATTTTTCATGTAATTTTGTATCTGTTTTTCCTTGTAATAATACTTTCAGAACTCTTCAAATGTAATGTTTAAGCATCTATACCTTGCAATTTAATAGTCTGGATAACTTTTCTTATTGCTAATACAGGGCAGCTAACTCAAAAACAGTAACATAGAAATCTCCTGCTGAAATCGTATTGGACCTCCCAGGATTTCTCTGACAGGAACCATGCTTTTCTGCTTTATTTTTGCTGGGCTGATGTCTACACTGCCATGTAACAGCAATAATACTTAAAAAAGAGAATTTTTTTGTGTTATTGTTGTTGAATTTATCTTGTTTGGACACACAACTTTCTGGGCTTTAGGTGAGTGAACAGATAGAATAACCTACATTTAAAATCAATAAAAGACAAGTGCAGCACAGTCCACTGCTTCTTTGTGAGTCAAATGTTCCAGCCCCAAAATAAACTTTGGCAAAGAGAAAAAAAAGGTCATTTTGATCAGGCATCACATGTGAGAAGCACCTGAGGGCAAATAAATGTGAGGATCACCTTCTTATCAGCTCTTTTTGATAATAGCAGCCTGGTCACTGGAGACAGTCTGTTAGTGTTGGCCCACTCGGTCAGATAACAATCCTGAGTCTCTCCCTCTCTTCTCCCACTGTGACCTGGCCCATCTGCTTCTCTCTGGCCATATGGTACAGAATTCTCTGGGACTGGAGACATTACATTTTTATGCATCTGAATGCTCCTTGCTTTTACTGAAACTTTGCTGACACGGCATTCCTTTGAATATTGCCTGACACAAGTGGGTTTTGTTTTGGTTTTTGTCTTCATTTCAGAGAGCAAATGGACATGGAGGTTTATATTAACAGAGGAGATATCTGACAGATATACTGGGTGGGTAAGAAGGTTGGCCATACATTGCCTCCAGCTTAAATTCAATGTTAGTTATTCTGATCCTTAACTAAAGCAGATACCAGCATATGCAAAAGAGTGGGGTTCATTTGGTTTTGTTATTAATAAGCCCAGCCTGACAGGGTGTCTGCTTGCCATGGATGAAGCGCAGTCCAACCTGAAAGTTGGAACACTGCTTTACAAAAAATAAAGGAAGTAAACCCACTGGGACAAACTGTGCTCCGACCAGGCAACCCTCCCCTGCTCCAGACCAGGCAAGGGAGAGGTCTCGAGGTGTTGCTCTTCTCTGCCTTGTTGCAGCTGAGGTCTTAATCCCAGCACAGCCTGGTTATAGCCCTGCTGCCACTCCTGTTGGCCATGCACTGGTGGTGCTGGCCCTTGGAGGTCAGCCCTAAGGAGAAGTCCCCTTCCCCAGGCAGCCTTTGGACATGAGGTGTATCCTCCATGTTAAAAATGTCCAATTAGGCCTAATGAAAGCTCAGCCCAGGCATCAAAGGAAGGAAAGACAATAGCAAATGCACAATATTCCTTTTCAATTGTCCCTTTACCAAGAGGAGGATGCAATTATTGTGTGGACTTTAACATAACAAAGCCTATATGCTCATACTGTGCCTGGCATCTTGGGGCCCCTCTCAGTCGGGACCTCTGGACATTGCAGCAGCCACCTGCATGATGGAGGATGGAGCTGAAAAAGTAAAATATATGTTATTATAGAAATATTACCACAACAAGCTTCTTTACAAATTCTGAGACAAGTATCCAGATCCTTTGATGGTTTATTTAACAGATGAGTCATATAACCAACATAATGGCAAGCATTTCTTCCTATACAACCTGTTATGATGCATCTGTTATGATGCCATGCCAGAGCCCAAAAGGGTAGAATGGACAGTGCTTTTCTAGTCTCAATTGACATTACCATTTGTATTTCTTGGTATTATCTGACAATACATGGAAGAGAGTTCAAAATACATCATGTGTTAATAAATCTGTGCACAAAATATGCATGGCTTCATCACAAATATAAATCTTCACTCTAAAAATACTGATACGACTGTATGATAAGATTCGGAAGAGTGTTAGTATGGTCTTAAGCCCATGTTATTTATTCTTTTTTTAAGCACCTATTCTTATAATGAATCAATTCATATAAGAACCAAAAGCTCACAGCTCCCAAAAACATATTCAGACTTTAGTGTTGAGTTCTCGGGCTAAGGAGATTTTTGTATTATTAATCAATTAAGTGTGTCTGAAGATATAAATTCCTCTAGAATGCAGAATGCAACGGTATCTATGGCCTATTGGAACTTGCATTCTAGTAAGAAAATGCTGCTTACAAGATTATTAATGAAAAGTAGCACATAAATTTACAGGTTAGTATGCCTGGTAACTACTTGCATGTTTCCTCATAGTTTTTTGAGATAATCTAGTCAGGCAATTAGAGAAATATCAGATAACTTAAGTAATGTAGCTGAATTAGGTGAAAGGTGCGAAGGGTGAACACAAATCAATAGCATGTACTAGCTATAAGTGAGCCAGTAACATTATTTTTCTGTAGAAATATATAAAACAATTAAAAGGTGATTAAATATTTGTGACTTGCAAAAACCATTTCATTAGAATAAATAACAATATATAGGTCATGCTCACATAAATACAGCGTTGTAAATTATTTACAATTTACAGGTGATATATACAGAGATGGTAAGTGACCTTATTAACTCTATAAGTTGCTATTGGATGCTTAAGCTCAGATGAAGATCTCTCTATTTGTTTTGTTTCTTCTTCTGCTACATTTTTCTAACATGAATTGAATAACCATTTACTGGTTTACCAACTGATTCTGTAGCTCTATGAAGCATTCTGGAGATCATTATTCTTAAAGAGGACATGCAACTCTTTATCTAACCCAGATCTTACAGCTTTGCTGCTCTTTCTTTAGCTAATTATCAGAAGACTATGTATAAAAGTGAAATAGCTGTAACTTACTGAGACTAAAATAGGCCTTATAGGAATGCATTTAAATGAAAACGTAAATGACAAATGGCTAAAAAAAACCCCAATAAGGTGGAATACCGAAAGTTGCATCATCTTTGCTAGAGCAGATTGCAACATGTTTCAGGTTTAATGTCTTCAAAGACTTGAAAGCTTTGGTGTCTTTGGTACCCAGGGGCTCCTCATATGCAAGATGTAAGCACTGCAGTGGTTTTCAGAGCAGAAGACTTGTCCTACCCTTTGCAGTCTACAGCACAACTATATATTACCTTAAATCTGCAAGAACGAGCTGCTGTACTCTAATGCTCAGTGGTGATTTGACCCTAGACTGGTCTATCAGAGGATGCTGTTGATCATGTTGATCATAGCAACTGTCTACCTTCTAATCTTAATGGTAATGACTTGAGAGGACTGCCTGAAACTGCTTGGTTTATTTTGGTAGTATGCCAAGAGCGATAAATAAAATTCAGTGTTGAAAGAAGCTGATTACAAGAATAGTATTTCTAGGAGGGTTATATTCTGTGCTTATAGTAGAAAGCAAGGTATTTCTAATGTATTTATTTTACAGACTTGAAAAAGAATTTGATTTATCCTGCATCAGGATGTATATATATGAGTTGACATTTTCATAAGGCTGTTGCTGATTGCATGGAAGCAACACACTCCATTCTTGCTAATAAAATCTATTTTGGTAACAGACATTTGGGTCAATCTGTTCTCATACAAATTCTTAATAAACACATTCTTACCCCTTCCCCCCCATATGCAGCTGAATATATGGGAAAATCTAAAGCAAATGGGCAAGATAGAAGAATTGCATTTTTATATTGCCAAGAAATGTTTTTATTGTTTACTACTATATAGTATGAGGACTATAAAAATAAATCTTATTTTTTATTGTATTCTGTAAAATTTGAGAGTACAATTCCACAACTGTATTTTCTGAGTCTAAGAATAAAAGCTGGTATTTCTGCAGACAGATGGCTAAGAATGTAGTTATCCTGTCTGCATGTGCAAACAAAGATCATTGCAGTCTCACTGCCTGCCTCTTGCTTTAAAACTTTGGCCTTCATTTTATTTACAGAGCTGTTCAGTAAAATATGTAGGAAGTTGACTCTACTGTGCCTCTGTCACAGGGGTTGTAGAAGATAAATGACTTAGGGTTATGCCCTGAAACCATTTTATTTTTCAGCAAGATTTAATATAGAGTACATGTAATTAAAATTAGAACTTGATTGCCAGTTTCTGATCTACTCTAATGCTTATTTATTTGGTTATCCTAAAGAGTGCTAGCATTACATTTTTTAATAATTGAAAAGTATTATTGCATTTAAAATTATGTAGCTACTACTGCACAGTTATTAAATTTAATAGCCTAAATAGTTTGACTAAAATCATTAAAAATCATATGAGTCTTTAGTACATTTTGAACCACTCAGATTGATCTGTGAACTTGAAGAGACAGTTTCATAAGTATCATCAAACAGCTTCTGTCATCCAGCACTTTATAAAATAGAAGATAATTAAATGCCTATGAAGGATTTGTCTTCATGAACACGAAATATTTCTTTCTAGTCACCAAAGAATTGCCCTGTAAGATATTCTAATTGTGAGGGCAGGAGAAATAGTTCCAGTGATTGGAGTTAGTGGGCGTGTGTGGGTTGGTTGGTTTTTTGAAGGCGGCCTCGCAGACAAAGCTGCTTTTTCCTGATGCAGAAAGCATTCCTCTTTTCTGGAGATCAGAGACTGAGTTTTGATGAATCCACAAGAAAACCCAAGCCTTGGGTTCACATTAGATAATGAGAAAGTGATGTCTAGCCTCTATGGCTTTGTATTAAGAAACTTGACTAAACTTGACTAACAATCTCTGATCAGGAGCACTTCAAAATTGGGAAAGCTGTCTCAAGATGCCTCTCAGGAAAACCTTCCTGTATCAGAACCCATTACCAGGTACAAGCACCTTACTCTTTATAGTAACTATTGAAAAAATATTTCAGAACTTGCATATTGCTAGATCCCAATTTTGAGCCATTCAGTAATAGAAGCTCAGTTTGTCTCTTGAAGATTGATTTTGCTAAGATCATGATTTTTCAGAGATATTTTAGGAAAAAGAAACTAGTACCTGAAATTCTGGTGTCAGCATGATGGGGTTGTGGTGGCAAATCCCATTCAGTTTTGAATGACAGTGTGATGAGAAAAGGGAGGTGAGGGAGAGCTTTTCTAATGGGTAATTTGATGACTCCTCCTTTACACCGAAGTATTATTGACCTTTTTTGTTTTGGGTTGGGTTTTTTTTTTCGGCTGACAACTTAAAGTTCTAGCCTAAATCTACGTTAAAATCAGCGTCTTATCCTGCATCATGGCAAAGGCAGTTCTCTTCTTGTGCATGTATTACTGACAAACAAGTACCAATTTAACGAAGTATGTACAGGGACAAACCAGAGAAGGTGCCACTCTCATTTTCCATGGTTCACCAGAGAAGGGAGGGAGCCATACTGTGGCTTCAAGAAGGCTCTGTAGCCCTTCTGAGTCACTGAAGACTAAGTGCTTCATCACTGTCTTTTAATACTGCTTTGTTTTTTTGCAACTGGTTTTGTCAATACTGAGTTAGGGTTTGTAGCATTTTATAATACAAAATCCAAAGTACTGAAAAGCGTGGAAATGCGGCAGCAGTTTTTGTGCATTTTTCCCACTGTGTGCAGCCCGTGTGGGTATCCTTGTCGGTTACCTTGGAAACTATTGTGGGGAGACAGTTGATTGGCTGCGTTCTTCATTGATCATTAAAGTCGTGGGCAGTTACAAGCAGCAGACACCTTATAGGCTCCATAAAATAAGTAGCTCTAAATGATTCACAATTTAAGATTCTTTTATTTTGAAGTAAGCGACGTGAAATTGTCATCTGCAAAGCCTTGAAAGTTTGACTGCAATGAGTAATGGATTAAAAATTGCTCTGTTTTAAAGCCGTAGTGCCTTTTGGGTTCCCCTTCCCTGATGCTTTTAACACTTTATTTCACGTCTAGAGTAATTACTTGATTTTACTTTTTTTTTTTTCCTGGCAATATCTGCTATGGCACATGCTTCTGGAACTAAGAGGGAGGATAAAAAAAAACACAAAACCCTGAACAAAAAAAAGCTCCTAAACCATCCCAAAACCCCATACTGAAAACTGAATAGCTCTTTGTAAAAACTTCACTGTTACAAAATATGAAATTATATTTTATATTGTAAGAGGAATTTGGAGCATTTTACATCCTTTGAGCTGCTTATATTCTTCCTTTTCTTTTTTTTTTTTGACTTAAGAATTTACATTAAAATTATTTACTAGCCTGTCCTGCTCACCTCACTAACTTCATAATACTGGTAGGCTACAGAGCGGTGCATTCGAAATCTTAATTCTGTTTTGCTTGCATTTTTTTCAACAATGTAGGAACATATTTTTTTGTTTTCAACCCAAAATTCCCTGGTGACCAAGGCTTCCTTATGTCAAATTGTCTCAGTAACTTTTGAAAAGGAAAATTGTATGGCGTAAAGCAAAAATCATTGAAGAAACTCTTTAGAATGTCACAGGTGACAGTGTAGTTCCTCTATACTGTGGTGTTGTCTTCAGTATCTAATGTTACTTGACCATCGTTGTCTGCCAAAAAGTCAAATATCTGGTCTTAGTGAAGACTGTATATCACATTGCAAAGAGTTTATGTCCCAGATTACTTTAGGATGCTTATATGATTGTATTAGGAAGAAAGAATGAGTGTGAAGTAAAATTATTGTATCACTTAAAGATATACTTACCATCTTTATTTTTCAGCTGGTATTTTCTTAGGAATAGTGTTTCATTTTTATACTTGAATGACTCCAATACTTTTTTCATAATTGTAGACACTTGCTTAATACAGGAAAATAATGTATAGCTAAAGCACATCTTCACCTTTGTGCTCAACCCTGATAGTAGGTAATAGCAATGGAACAGGTTGCTCAAGGAGATTTTGAGGTCTTCATATTTGTAAGTTTTCAAGACCTGACTGCATGTTGCCCTGAATCTCCCTGACATCAGAGCTGACATTGCTTTTAGTAGGAGAATGGGCAAAAGAATCATTGAAGACTCTTCCAGCCTGAATTTACCCTTTGCTAGGAGCCATCTCCATGATAACTCTGGGTTGTGTTTTTTTTATTTGGTTGGTTGGTTGGTTTTGCTACTGTTGATCTGACTGTAGCATCTAGCTCCTGGTTTCCATTAACTCTTTGTCCAGTTAAAGAACTCTTCTGTACTCAGAGCCTTGCTTATTGTGAGTGAATACTTAAACCAGCGAACAGTCTCTCAGTCTATTTCAAGACAAGCAGCTAGTCAGACACTTAATTTCTTTATCCTGCAAGTAATTTGCCCTGTTTTACCTTGGACAGGATAGGGCAAAGAAATTCAAACATTTTTGTAGTGCATGTATTGAAGCTGAATGCAGAGTTCCCCCTCTGGAGTTTCCAGTGATGCCTGCAGAAGACTTCCTGTTTCAATTTGGTCAAAATATTCTGAGCAAAACCCTGAATAAGAAATATTCTGTTCAAATAGTTTTCTATGCATTTTTAAAAATGTTTTTTCGTGAAAAAGGGATCTGAAGCAAACTCCTGTCATATTTGTAAGATTGTTCACCAGTTGGAGAGTCAGATGTTAAGCATAGACAGCAGACACAGGTATCTGCAGGGCTGTTCCCATCTCTCAGCTCCGCTACAGATCTATCACTCATTGTTTTAGAGCAGAAAACCCAGGAATTCAAGGACAAACCCTCCAGAACAATCAGCTCTTTTTTTTTTTTTTTTTTTCCTTTTCTTTTTCTGCATGGATGGAGTTCAATACTACTTGCACTAATTTTTGATGCCCTGGAAAAATGAAGTTTATTACATGCAGACAGTTATCTTCATCAATCAGATTTGTAATCCTTTGAAATAATAAAATCCATCATGTTCTCCATACCAATTGTTTCTAAAATTATGTAGCTGGGAATTAAGTATTGTCCTACACATTCATTTTTCAGACTGTTGCAGCAGCTTTCTGTTATTTTTGCCAAGACCTGAAGTTAAAGAAGATAAGCAGATAAGAAATTTCCCCTGCCTCCTCTCCTTTGGTGTTTTTTTGTGGGTTCTTGTTGGTTTGTGGATTTGGTTTTCTTGTTTGTTCTCTGTCTTTTTCTTTTAAGTTTTCTGATTTTTATAGTGTTTATCCTTGGTAAGCTTTCCTTAGCATCCTTCATTGTCAACAAATCACTTTATTTTCCCTGCAACAACTTATCCTGTTTTGTGGTTCATTTGTTCCCCATATAAAGCATTACTATTGGTGGTTTTTATTGTATCTCTAATTATTATGCTATGAATTATATAATTTGTTACATATATTTGCTATATATATTATGAAATATATATTGTATGTGTACTACAGCCGGTTTTTTCCTTCCTCTAGGAAAAAAATAGAGTAGAAACTCTAGATGGAGTTTCTACTTTTCCTGAAACTGCAATAAATTATTTAGAACATCATGCTAAAGGTGATTGCACCTAAGATAAAAAAAAAACATCCAGCTTTTTTTCCAAATTAAAAATGACAGAATTGACTTGACCTTAGCAATTAAACTGTCTAGAAGAGGATCCTAAATTAAAATCAAGACAGAATAGATTGAGTTGGCTACATTTCTTATTGAAACATGAAAAATAGAACTTATTAAAGTTTTTTGTACCACTAATCCTAAAATAGCTGAAAAATGAGAATATGCTTAAATATCTTTGGTTTTACTGGGCAAAAGACAGTATCTCTGCTTTATCTGATCAATTTTCCATGCTTCGTAACTTTTAATTTATGTTAATACGTCCTTTTTCTATCAATCCAATTTTCACTTTCCTCCACCTGATTACTGAAATGGAGTTGTATTTTTTCTCATATTAATATAAATTTGGAATATTTAATATTCTGGTCTTTAGAAAACTTTGCTTTTTCAATCTTTTTTTTCTAGGTTTTTCTTGACAATCAACAGATTTCTTATTTTGAGGGAAAGAGACCCTTCTTAAGCGCTGAAGATGGAGTGCTGCCTGTTTGCCCAGGTTGAAAGAAACTGGCCAGTACGATTGGTCTCTAAATGATCACTGAACTCAAGAATATAGTCAGCACCTATAATAAATGCTCAGAGCAGTGTAGAGATATTGCAGCTGCTCCAGCCAATGAGCCGGCTTCAATTGGAGCTCAGGTCAGATGCCTCTATACAAACACTCTTAGCATGGGTAACAAACAAGAGGAATTAGAAATGTGTGCACGTCTAAGGGGCTATGATATAGTAGGCATCACAGAAACATGGTGGGATGTCTCCTATGACTGGAGTGTTGAAATGGAAGATTATGGGCTCTTTAGAAAAGACAGGCCTGGTAGGCGGGGAGGGGAGTTGTTATTTATGTTAAGGATAGGCAGGAGAGTATGGAACTCTGTCTGGGGAGAGGTGAGCAGTTGGCAGAGACTTTGTGGGTCAGGGTTAAAGGGACCACAGCAATGGGAGACATTACTATGGGGATCTGTTACAGACTGCCTGATCAAGAGGACTCCATGAATGAAGTGCTCTATAGACAGATAGGAACAGCCTTACGCCCACAGACTCTTGTTCTCACAGGGGACTTCAACCACCCTGATATGTGTTGGAGGGACGGTACGACCCAGCACAAGCAATCCAGGAGGTTCCTCGACTGTGTGGAAGACATCCTCCTTCTGCAAGCAGTAGATGAGCCAACAAGAAGAGGTACCATGCTTGACCTCGTGCTCACCAACAGGGAAGGGCTGGCTGGAAATGTGACGCTCCAGGGCAGCCTTGGTTGCAGTGATCATGAGATGGTTGAATTCGAGATCCTCAGGACAGTGAGAAGAGCGTGCAGCAAGCTCACTGCCCTGGACTTCAAGAGAGCAGACTTTGGCCTCTTCAGGAACCTTCTCAGTAAGGTTCCATGGGATATAGCCCTAGAGGACAGGGGGCCCAAGACTTGGTTGATATTCAAGGATCATCTGCTGCATGCTCAGGAGTGTTGAATCCCAACTAGAAGGATGCGCTGCAGGAGGGCCAGGAGACCCTCCCATGGATAAGGAGCTACTGAGGAAAATCTGAAGGAAAAAAGAGACTTATAAAAGGTGGAAGCAAGGACAGGCAGGCTGGGAAGAATACAGGGATGTTATTTGGGAAGCTAGGGACCAGGTTAGGAAGGCTAAGGCCCACTTAGAATTAAACTTGGCTGGGGGTGTTCAAGATAACAGGAAGGGATTCTATTGGTACACTGCAGATGAAAGATGGGCTAGGGACAACGTGGACCCCCTCCGGAAGCTATCAGAAGAACTGGCTACCCTGGATTTGGAGAAGGCTGAGGTTCTTTATGACTTCTTTGCCTCAGTCTTTACCGGCAAATGCTCTGACCACACCACCCAAGTCTTGGAAGGAAGGCACAGGGACTGTGAGGCTGAAGACCCTGGGCCCACTGTAGGACAGGATCTGGTTCGAGACCATCTTAAGAACCTGAACGTACACAAGTCCATGGGACCTCATGAAATCCATCCGCGAGTCCTGAAGGAGCTGCAAATGAAGTTGCTAAGCCACTGTCCATCATATTTGAAAAATCATGGTAGTCAGGTGAAGTTCCCAATGACTGGAA
>JAOEHY010006173.1:0-45975 GCA_025447955.1 Psilopsiagon aurifrons | reverse complement strand
CCTTCCCTTCTTCTGCTACAAGATAAGCACTGAGAAAAAAAAGTTTATCCCATCTCACCTACATCACCTCAGACAAATGGAAGTGGAATTCTTTCAAACAACATTCATAAACATAAAAATGGCAATGAATCACTTTCCAGCTTCCCTTTTCTTTTGCATTCACAGGAATGAAAGACTTCTGACAATATCAAGGAATCCATAGACATCCTGATGAAATCCTGACCCTGTTGAAGTCCATAGGAGCTTTCCTACCAACTTGGAGGTAGCCTGGGTTTCACATGTAGTGTTGGTCACCTGCCAGGAGAACGCCACTGACAAAGATGAACACAACTTCCATACTATGTTAGAATCAGCCACAAAGGCTCCCTAGGACACCAAAGTTATTTCACCTCTTTATTTTCAGTGCCTTTACACTAAAATAGGTGGTTGCTTACCTTAGGCTTACCACCGGTGCTGAGCCATTCAGTTTTAAATGCTGTAATGGAGCCTACCTGTATTTCTGCCACGAGAACCCCGCAGTAAATGTGTCTGGGACTTTGTAATAGGCTTTGACATTAGAAAAGAAAAAGAATCACTTTGCAGGAAGCAATTGTTGGGGTAAAATGGACATCTTCCCTCTCTGAATTTTAAACATTTTGCACATCTATCCCAGCCACAAAAGACTCTGTGATTCCCATGACAACTGTGGCAAATGCAGCTGTAGGCATCATTTAATTACAGTGATTCAGTCTTCCAAGTCAACATCAATTCCTTAAACTGCTTCAGGGCATACAACACATGTTCAAAAAGGAGTATTCATGTGACTGTAAGAAAATGCCCGGTAAGGTATGTTTCCATTTATATTCTGGGAATTTGGAATTCATTAACACCAATTAAAACTGGACATTGTGTGCTTAATTCTCCATGCACTGCACTACAGATTTATCCCTGCAGGTTGAAAAGGTTTTTTGATGAGGCTAAGAGAGAGGGAAATGTCCTTATATGATTTGTTCTTGTGGGTCATGGCAATAGCAGTAGTGCAGGAGAAAAATGCCCCTTACAGGGCTGTATTTTCTATGGATATTACACCAACAAGACAAAACGCAGCTGAGCTCTCACATATCAGCATCCCAGCCAGCAAAAGTGTACCAGTTCTGGATACATCACATAGCAGAAACCACGACTTGTCCTTAAGTATCTGCTATAAATAATCACACCTGAAATAAAATGTGTTTTCATTTGAGAAGTAACCTCTCTCCTTGTCAGCTTCACTTACAGAAAATGCATAATGTAATGCTGGATGGCTTCTTCTCTGGGATACACCAGAAAAGCCAAATATTTGCACTTCTAACAGCACATTGACTGAAATGAGAATGACTAAACTCAAACAAAAAGCATTATCTATTCTTCCAAAGGCCTGCCCGGTACTCTCTGTGCTAATTGTTAACAGTGACCCACTCCTGCAAAAGGCTGGGAAACGTGCAGTGTATTTCAACCAACACCACCAATTCTTCAACGCAGATCTCATTTACCGCAACAATTAAGTCTATCTGCAATGTATGGAAATTATTAACAAAAAGGAATGCCAAATGCACTGCAGACGTGGGGCTACTTGGAGTGAAGGGAAAGACTGACATAAATCTATTCTGTAATCTCAAGGCTGTTTCCTACGAAAGGAAGGACCAGAATGCAATGTGCTAAATTACTAGGGCATAGGGATATGTTGCTTAAGGTTTTTAAGCAGCAGTCGCACTGCTGGCACAACAGCCCTTGCTCTGTCACAAGTAATTTATTACATCAGTATATCAACTTTATTAAAAAAAGGGAAAGGCAACAAAGGAGCCTGTCCTTGTGCAGAGCTCAGCTCAGGCTGGTTGGGAACCATAAACAGCTTCAGAGTTTAATTAGAAACTGTTTACATCTTAGAGATAATTTCGTTTTCTTCAAACTGTAACAGAGGTAATTCCAGAGAGTTCTGCTGACTCCACACTTTAATGGCTTGAAGCTGCCAGACCGAAAAATGCAAAGTGAGGTCTGCACAGCTGAAAACAAACTGAGAGGGGTCAGGAAATACCATGCTAACTAATAATGGTTTGATTAGCTAATGTTTAACAGCTCTGCAGCTACAGGATGCTGCGAGATGTCTAGAAAGGAGGGAAGAGAGCCAGTGAGCAAATTCAAGTGTCCTTTCCCACACTGTATTTCTGATCTGTGTCCCATTTCTAGCTGCTTTGGGTTTTTTTAGCTTTTTAATTTATTTTTCTTTTTTTTTTTAATTGTTTCAGCTTTTAAAATTATTATGGGTATTTTATTGTGAAGCGTTG
This sequence comes from Psilopsiagon aurifrons, assembly GCA_025447955.1. Classification (NCBI taxonomy): domain Eukaryota; kingdom Metazoa; phylum Chordata; class Aves; order Psittaciformes; family Psittacidae; genus Psilopsiagon; species Psilopsiagon aurifrons. The sequence continues at coordinate 43,672 of JAOEHY010006173.1, read as the reverse complement.
GAATAACTGTTTTTCACTTCAAGTTGTTTTGGTACCAAAACCGAGATGCGGTTTTCATGGCATACCCGGCTGTCTCCTGGAGCTAGTGTGCTGGAAACCTCTGCAAGGTGTATGTTTTCATAGCCTGGTTCTGTAGATTCCAGTTCAGAGTCTGAATAACCAAAATCAAGGTGATAGTACATCCTGCTTCCTTGACATCATTTTTCAAGAAGGAAAAATGTGACTGAAACTAATAATGCAATAAATGACACAGGTGATTAGTGATTTCCTAGCTTGTCCTTAATAGATTTTAACTATGTTTTATTTACTTAACTGCATGTTTATAATGAACTTGATTATATTTTGTTGTTGTTTAAACCCAGAAATCAAAGAAAAGCAGATGACAAAAAAACACAGCTCCCCACAAAAGCCTTTGAGAACCAACCCTATTGAGCAAAACAGTTCTCTGGGAGATATTAGCCACCCATCTATCATGAAAATGTATACTTATGCATTATAAAATAAGCATTACTGTTACTAGCCTTCTTTTGATGCACAGTCCCAAATCCCATTAACAGTAATGGGTGATATATGAGGAAAGAAAAGACCTTCAATAGTATCAAAAGACATCAGTTGTATAACACACTGTAATGATAGGGTGCTGTTCTCCCAAACACTGATTTTAGCGGTGAAGACAGGAAAATATGCTGCTGAGTATCTCCTCACCCTGGCCCAATCCAGCTGTGAACAGTCATCTCAGCTACATCTGGATAACTGTAAACCTGAACTGCCAGGCAGATCACTAAATAATCCTCATCAGTGTGTGTTCTGCACCCACAAGCCTTGTTTTAACTTGGATAATTTTCATCCTCTGGATTACCACAAAACACTACTCCAGTTTACCACTAAGTAAACTGCAGCACAGGAACAAGCGAGGTTGGGGTTTCAACCCACAGGCCAATCTCTCTGCCCAAGCCCATATTTCATGGTGTGGGTGTAATATGATAATCACAAATATCAGGCAGCTTCTGGACAGACATCTTGTACCCAGATTCTATAATTCACATGCCTATGACCTACCATTTAATTTGAATAGAGACAACAAATACCTAATCCAAGTTGTGACACCTCAGTGGCTCTGGGGAGCATTTCCAGAAGCACCCTTAGATCCCAGCAGCTTGGGGAAGAGGGAGCATACTGATAGCTGGACTCCTGAGATAGCAGCTACATGCGAGTGCTAAACCTTCTGCTAACCATGCCCTTACCCTGAGCATGAACAGTGAAGAAACTTTAAAGTACTGAAGAATTTAAATCAGAGAGTTTACACTAGGAGAATCAGGAAGCAAAACAAAGTAAGACCTTCAATAGTATGAAACAAGCATTAACTGGGGATGAGGGAAGGCGAGAAAGCAAACGAATAGCTATTTTAGATGCTTCTGATAATATATTTGCTAGCACAGGGTCTGTCAAACAACTTTTGTTTGCCAGCAGAAACTGATGCTCTGAGTGACACAAGCTAAAGTGCAATGCACCTCCCCTTGGCCACTGAAGTTAATGCATGAAAGGGAAGCATCAAATCTAACTACTTCTCCCTTATGGGAAAGCTGCCTTTCAAGGGTAGCTTCTTCTCCCAGATCACACAGCACTACACTTTCAAAACAGTTGGCAACTGGCCTATAACATGCAACAAATACCAAATGTTTTCTAACCTATCCTTGGGTTAGTGCAACGAACTCGAGGACCAGCTCATCACCAGTGGGGTGAAGGGAAATGTTCACATTTATGATGTCTTCTGCGCTATTCATGGTCTTGCTGACTGTCACTTTTCAGTTACTCATAGACATCTGGTGCTATTACACAAGAAAAAAGGCTATGGTTCTACCTAACTATTTTATTTAGCCTTAATTGTAACTAATGCACTCAGTGTTCAGTGCAGAACACGTCATTATTCCTAGAGGGAATTCAAATGAGTATGTACCAATGCTCTTTTTCAGTGGTACCTGCAAGAAACCCACCTGATGGTCCTTCCCATCTTTAGTGTTTCCCCATTTCTCCTCCACAGTACTTAGACCAAATCAATCAGTTAAATTTCGGACTGTCACTCAGCTGACTCTTAATAGATCGTGTTTTGCCCTCATTCTCATTCACATATATGCAGCTTCCCATTGGCTAATTCTAACATAAAGGTTTTAATTTCACTTAAAAACATATTGCCAACAGTGGGTGGGGTTTGGATTTGTTAAAAAAGTCTTCTCCAAATTCTAACAAGTAAATGAACCAGCATTTTTCTAGGTAAGATTTTTATTACATGCTTGTTCTTTGTTCCTAATTGTCTGCCTCCCCCATACCTTGCCTCTCAGTAATTAAAGTGAAATTGTGTACTGAAAGGAAATTACTCAGTATTAGCTCTTATTTTCTACAGAGAAGCAAAAATCCTATAAAGTGATGATCAATAACGGAGAGGTTAAAGAATTGATTTCAGTTCCATGTCTCCTTTTTCTTCACTTATGATCACTACACAAAACCTGGTCCCCTGGCTGGAGCAGAGCCCCAGAGTGTTCTGCAGCATGGGTGAAACACAGGCATCTCCACTAGCATGAAGTCAAAGGGTCACATTCCTCGTTCCATGTTCCTGTACAGATGAAGTCATAAATGATAGAACCCCAGACAGGTTTGGGTTGGAAAGAACCTTAAGATCATCCAGTTCCAACCCCCTGCTATAGGCAGGGGCATCTTCCACTGCAGCAGGTTTCTCCAAGTCTTGTCCAACATAGCATTGAACACTGCTCCTTGTTTATGTTTCTGCTTCCTTGTTTTATGTTACTGTGTGGCACCAACTAGCTTTCTGTCCCTAAGCTTTGTGCCACCACTGGGATGCAATCCAGCATACGCATTGGAACTACTGGAACAGAAAAATTTCAGGTCAAACTCCAAGCTGGTTGCCTTTTCTGTGTGTAGTTTCAGTGCAATGGGGCAAGTAGGGTCTGCTGAAGTGGTGTGTAAAAGCCCCCTATGATTCATAGCTGTAAAGACAGCTTTTAGGCTATGGTTAATGCATGCACCTTTCCAGGTCAATAAAATGTATTACCTCTTGCAATACATGGATGGCGAAAGAAATGGGGCATGGGCAGTAGGATAGACCTTTGGAAACGTCTCTGTCATTCCCATAGCCAGGTGCAAAGGGGACTGGAGGAGACTCTACAAAGCAGCCCTCTTCCTTCCATCCTCTTTTTCATCCTCATTTTTCACCAAAAGCTGCTTCTGTCTTTGCAATTGCAAAGAGAGATAAAACACACCGGTCCATCCTAGGAGCCCTCCTGGCATTTCAATTAGCCAGGATGATTCAGCAACAAGAAAGTAACCTGGTTAGTGCAACACATCTATGAAAGAAGCTTTCATTATAGCAAGTCATGGGACTCACCAAATGGATAGAAACAGCAGTAGGATCAGCTTCTGAAGGGTAAAACTTTGTGTCCTTAGTGTATTCCTGGTCTCTCATTAACACCTAAACATGTGTCTGTGTGGGATGGAAAGGCATCAAGGACTACTTTCTGTAACAGGAAAGGAAGAGCAAGTTTCCAGGATGCTCAGCTTCCCCTATGACAAGCTAGTTGTGCAAGTCATCTATATATAAACTAGAAGAGCATGCTATTGGCAAGGACATGCACATGTGGGTGAGGGGAATTATAAACCCTTGGGTTTACAGGAGCAGAAAAGACTGACTATGAAGATTTTGCTTCCCTTAAGGCTGGCAAGAAATGTCAAGCCTTTATGAACTTTTCAGCTTTCAACTACTTTGGGGAAACTCACACAATTTCAACCCCCCCATTGAGATGCCTGTGCTCAATTCTGATGAAGGAGCACACAGAAAGTGCATTTCCAAAGTGACTAAACAAACAAGCACTGCTAATGGGCATAATTTTTCTCTGCAGTTGGTGCTAAACTCTGCTTTGAGTTGCAGTGGTATAAATCTAGACTAATGCCTTGGGTTTCACTAGATCTCTTCAGTATTTATCTAGCTGTCAGGAAGAGTATTTTCACTCCGAAGAGTGGAAACTTTTAGGGTGATACTTGGAAAACAAGTGGAATACGGAAATGGCCTCACTGGCTCAGCCTCCTCCCTTAGTTGTCGGATTCTGTGATCTCAGTGAAAGGATTTGCAAGTCTCTTTAAGACTCTTTGTATCCTTCTTTTTCACTTGGAACAGTTTATAGTCAAAACGATCAGAAAGAACTGGAGGAATATCATTAAAACATATGGATACAAAAGGAAACAATGTGTTAATACTAAATATTTCCTTATTGATCCTGTTTTTATAGCAAATCCCCAAACTTCTACGCTGAAATTTATTTGATTTCCATAGCAGATATTTGAATCTCTAAAAAGCCTGGAGTGCCACAATTTTGGGGGTTTTATATGCTTAATTCTATGTTATAGAAAAAATATTTTCCTAATGTAGAGGATCTTTAAAGCATTTGTATCTCACGCATAAGTGGTATACATCTTGCTGCCGTCTTTTAAGAGTAAAACCTATAGGAAGCTCATTAAAGGATAGAACCAACAGAGTTTAAATTCCACACTAATCCCTGGAGATTCTTTCTACCAAGAAGTAATTTTGAAGTCCTCTTCAAAGAATGAAACATAAGAACTAAAAGAAATGGCAATAATTAATGAAATCACTTCTAAGTAAAAAGCCTTTAAACATTCCTTTTTTGCTGCACAACCACATGAATGACTTCGAAGTCTCATTTACAGAGGCCTTTCTGCTATAACCTAGATATTTCCTATCAGATATCAGATAAGGACTTTTGAGGGGGTTGGGCTTTTTGCACCAACCAAAAATTTTTTGCACACAGCCAAATATTTTGCTTCCTTGCACTTATTAAATCTACCTTAAACCAACAGAAATTAGAAGTGCCCAGAGCGAGTGCCAAGGATTACACTGAAAGAGCAGACTTTCTCTCTAAATGTCTGTGCCTATCCCGGGATGCCCTTTGTTTTTGCTGTTCCAAGAGTACATTTCAGATAGGGAATATTCACTTGGCCTTTCCTTAACATACATGTACTTCCAGAGCCAAAATCTCTTCAGTTCTTTGACTATCGGTGCTCTGAGGAATACTGCTATTGGTCAGGGGTTGGTAAATATTCAAAGTATTAATTTTTAATTGGTAAAATGCAGTTTGGCTTCAGGCATAAAGAATTCTCCCAGAATACTTGTTACAGATCGACAGCGCAGTATGAAGGTAAAGCCCAAGGCTAGAAACCTGATGTTAAAATTTCCATTTATAAATCAATAATCAGCGCAAACAAAACAGCAAACTCGGTCCTGGGAATGCCACAACCCCTCCTCAGGCATTGGTTTTATACAGAGTTTGGTGAAAATCCAAAGGGAGCATTACAAATCTGCAGTGTCCCTGACGGCCCCCTCCCAACCTGCTCAACCGATGGGGTGCTGGGGCTGCTGAAGAAAGCACAGCCTTTAAGTTTTAAAGTGCTACAGAAACCTCAAAGTGAAGTGAGTTGAGTTGCTTGGGGTTGTATCTGACAAACATGCTGAGCTGCTACAACTTTGATCTTTAAGGCCCCTTTCAACCCAAACCATTCTATGATTCATTCATTCTATGATGATTCTATGCCTGGCACACCCAGTGCAGAGGAAGCTTCAGATACACCCAAAGGACTCTGGTGCAGGAGGCAGAAGCAATGAAGAGCTATCCAGCCCCACATTAGAGACATCTTCACAAGCTGAGTTCAGGAAGTGTCTAGACATTTCTGTCCTGAGAGCATCTTCTTTATTACCTGAAGTTGAGTAACTGGATACTCACCCAGAAACTCAGCTGAGATGGCTGAAGCTGTCTCATATCTGTCTGGAGCTCAGAGCCTAAACCTGCCTGCCCACTCCTTACCATATCACATCACCTCACCTCAAAGCTCTGTCTCTGACTTCAGCTGGTTTTCACAGTGTGCATCCAAACCCCCATGTGCTGCAGAATGCAATTCCATATGGATATTTACTACCTATTGTTTCAGAAGAGCCCAGTTATTTTTCTTTTCCACAGTGTAGAAGTCACTCTCATTCTCCTCCACACACACACAACTCTCTTTTGTTTGTCTCTTAACTTGTTGTGCTTGGTCTCTGGCCAGAATCCCTTTTTCTGCCTTGAAGGAGGGTGACAGCATGCCTTTGAAGAAATGCCAAGGCTGCTGCTAGGCTGACCAGCAGGGAGAAATCCTGTCCAGCACTCCCTGGCCTCTCCCACATTGCTCTTCTCCTTTCCCAGAAACATGCCGTCTCGGAGAAGGCAGAGGTTGAGCCGATCGCAATTCCCAGAAGAGATTTTTAAGCAACAGATGAAATTTAAGCACACACAGAGCATGCTGGAGCTGGAAGAGACATCAGAAGATCATCTAGACCATCCTCTTGCCCTAAGACAAACCCAGCTGTACCTACAGGACACTGCTGACAGATATTCGTCCCACTGGTTCTTCCCAGCTTCCAGTCACAGACAGTAACATTTCTGCAGGCAGTCCAGCCCAGCACATCGCTTCCCATCACAAAGCTTTGGTGAGCCTACTGTCTCCTACTTCAGTTTAATCCCATCTGTTCTTGTCTGAATACGGACATGGAGAACTCATTCACTCATATGTCATTCAGTTTCTACCAGCACTTTACAGCACAGAAAAGCAAGCTGTAGCTGGTTACCCTGGCCATGGTGCCTGTACTTTTTGTGTCTACAAAACCAATGCGCTTCTCCATTGGCATGGTGCCTTCAGCAGCAGCAGAGTACAGTTCTGCATGGACTCAGGGAGATGGTCATGAGTTCACTGGCTTCATTTTCCACGGTGTCTTATATCTTTTCTTGGAGGACCTCCCTCTGGCCACTGAACATCCTTAACCCCACTGACCTTACAGATTTAATTTGCTCATTCTAAAACTGCTACATAACAAGGGGTGAAATGCAAAAGTTTGTGCAAAACTAAAAACCTCCTCTGCACAAGGCAAAGGCTTTACAGAGAGTCAAATAATGCATTTCCTGCATTATTTTATTTCCTGTTCATCATAATCTTGGCCTTGGGATGCGGCTTCCTATTATGACTGAAGCTCAGCTGCAAGATGAGAGGAGGTGAAATTCTCATTCAACACTTGCAAGGCAGTATTGTGGAACTTTTCTTTTTTGCAATTAACCAGCTGCTTACAGCATTTTTGCCTCTCAAGCTGCTAACCTAGAAACAGAAAGGTACAATGGTACGTGCTGTGCTCTGATAATAAGTTTAATTGTTTCAGGTCAAGGAGGATAACTGGAAGAAGAATTGACAGGCATTGAAAAGGCTTTTTAGATTTTATCTTTTAAATGTTCCTGAAACACAAAATGAAAGTAAACATTTTCCACTCCAACTGTGACTTCCCACTTAACTTCGCACTTACCCAGTAGAGGGGTTCATGATGCAACCCCCTTTATCAGTAGACGCTTTGCAGTTACAGCCCCTCTCCAATGTATCGTGATTCATCCCAAAGTTGTGTCCCAGTTCATGAGCCAGTGTGACGGCTGCACCTAGAGGGTTTTCTGAGTGATCCTTAAAAACATCAAGAGAACTAGTCAAATCCACATGTGAAAACACTTCAGAACACACATTGCTCCTCTAAAGTCCTATTTCTTATACTTTGAATGTTTTATCAACTTAGCAGCTGCAGTTGCACTTTTGTTAAATAGACTCAGTTTAAAATTCATCCACATATGCCAAGTGCAGAGTGGGAATTTCAGGACAGCCTGTCTGCCCTGTTTCCCCAGCACACAGAATCAGAGAATCCACTAGGTTGGTCAAGACCTTTAAGATCACCAAGTCCAACCATCACCCCAGGACTACCAAGTCCACCAATAAATCACATCACTAAAGGCCTTGCCTACGTTAGACACTTGAGACTTTTGGGCAGTTTTGAACATCTAGGCCACCTCTTTAGCGCTTAAAATTCTCCTGTTCAATAAATACCCCAAATTCCCAAGACAAGGCAGTAGCAGAAAACAGACACTCAGCTGTGGAGTGTTGGAAAGGGTAATCATTTATGGGCGAGAATTAGTGTGATGAGGGAGAAGTAAGAAGATCCTTCATGCCAGTGCAGCAAGATATTTCACTTGGTCTCTTTGCTATTCTTCAGTCTGTTTCTTTAATATCAGAAAGTCCAGAAATTCACAAGCCTTGTAAGAAAAACCAAGTACCTTTGAAAACCTCCTTTTTACAAGGAAAGGACAAAGCAAGTTGAAATCTTTGATGGTTTTTATTAACACCTATGAATATTCTAAATTCTCCAAGTGTCAACTTGAAATATTAACATTAATCCTCATTGAAAAGTTGATTTTTGGGACAATTATTTCTGAGAAATTGACTGCATGATCTCATTACAGGCTGTGTTTTGGCTTAACCACAAGTAAGAGACCTTTCCACATTCATCATTTTCCTTAAGGGGAAAAAAATCCACTGTACTCATAGGAAAGCTTTCTCTAAAGGCATAAACATGTAATATAAATGCATGATCCACTATTTATCAGTCAGTAAATGGAATGACTATGTACCACAGCCTGCTCTAAAAGCATATATGAATATATTCAGTTTAAATAACTCTTCCAGCATCATCTAAGTCAACCTTCAGACTAAAAAGAAGTGAAAGGTAAAACTGTCTAAACCATTAGCTATATATTAATGAAGCCCTTAATACATGACTTGGGGTAGATTTAAGAGCTTCTTCTTTCATCTGTCTGTGCTAATGTCTTTAATAAATCATTTCCTAAACAGAAAACAAAATCATAAAGAGAATGCAGTCATACTGAAACCAAGAACTACTCCTTCTGCACTGGGAACAAACTCAAAAGAATTTCATCCTGTAACAAAGGATCTCTTTTTAGCTTTTCCTGAATTTTAAACTCATGGATTATATACTATTATTATAAATCAATATACAAATCTTGTGACAGGCAGTTTGTTTGCAGTTATATTCTAAAATGCCTGTTTGCTGAAAGAAGCTGTACAACCTGTCCTAGTAAAAGAAGCAAGTTACTTTTTCTATAGTTTTCTATACAGAAAAATAAGGTGCAATAATAAGGAAATACATAGTTCTGCGCAATGATTATCTATGGAGATGTCTTATATAGATACTAGTCACAGATTGGTATATAATATCTTTGTGCTTGTAATAATTGATGAAATATTTAGAGAATTCAATGGAATTGAGAGCACAGCCTCAATTGAGAGCACTCAACTGCAAATAAATCTAAGACCAGAGATAAAGAAAACAATGAAATAATTCCATATAATTTACCAGTGACACATTGGAGTGATGCCTTGACATTAGGGGTATTCGATCAAGACAGAAACTCCTCCAAACACTAGGCTACCTAAACTCAAACTCAGTTCTTTACTATGCCAGTATCTCTTCTACTAACTGAATAGAGAATGTGTATATCTGAACACCCCTAAAGATGGCAATTAAAAACTAAGAACTCACACAGTCAACTCCAAAACTAGAGCAATACATGATCTGAAATGTAATTTGGGTCTTGACTAGGCAAACAATTTTTGCAGCCCATGCGGTTCTCATTACTTGCTCAGATCCCCTTGGAATGCAATTTTATCAGTTTCTAGAGAGGGTTTTAAAACAAGGAATGTGATGTCTCAGCAAAAGAGGTTATTTGAAGACAGCATAAATGAAGATTATCAAAACAAACAGTGACATGTCCCATTTGATACTGAGACCATTTAAGTATCACAAGGACTGAAGAAATGAATGGCAATACGACTTTGATTTATCCCACCAGGGTCTTTTAAAGTTAACTTGAGCAGTAAAAGTCATTACCAAACAGTTTCACAACCACTGAATAAGCAACAATCTACTGTTAAGCCATTATAAGCTGTTGCACAAAACATGCAGCTGCTCTCAGCTGAACTCTGCTCCATTCCACTGCGATTCAGATCAAATTGTAAATAATAAAATACTATCACCTACAGCTAGAACAGGCAAATGCCCCAATTCTTGTGCTTTCTATGGTAGGAATAAGTTTCTTAAACCATACTTTTATTTCATTTAAGCAAAATATAAATGCTTCAGTTCCACATTTCTCATTTAGCCTAACTTCCCATGAGTGCCAATGTTACATTACAGCAACATTTTACTTTCAAATCCATGAATTCAGTGGGTAGCCTTTTGAAACAGAAGACTGAATCATGTGTCAAAAACTTGCTCTAACGTCAGCTTCTGTTTGGTCTTTCTACAACACAACAGAACCATCACAGTCAAATAAAACTAGAAAGCCCTTGATACACCAAAAGCTTCTCATACTCAGATACTCCTCTCCCTGCTTTGAGTTTCTCTTAAAATTAGTGGGAGACAGGATGTCACCTACCACTGAAAGAATTCAACCCTACAGAACAGTAGAGAGGGGTAGGGTCTCAGGGAGGCATGACAAGAGGAATTTAGATCATATACTAGAGCTAACCCACTGCAAAATCAATCAGGAAAATCAGATCGTACAAGGATGAATACAAGTTTTGTACTCAAATGCTAGTTCTCATGCAACCTGTCCATTGTCTCTTTCAGTGTGTGGAAGCTTTTTGGTTTGACTGTTCAGGGTGGGATGAGCAAGAGGGTGGCAGACTTATAAGGATGACAAAATGTTCGGTTGCCCAGTGTTGAGATATTTGAGCACTATAGGCTGCAGGTTATTCTTTCATGTGGGTATCTTCCAAATTTAGAGCTTTCTTTTGTGCATACTGGTATCTAGAAAACCCTTCCTTTTGTACCCCTGAATTAGCCTTTATTGACTTGGAGGGGGGAAAAAAGGGCAGCTGCCCATTTGGGTTTTGGGGATGAGTGTTTGCTTGCTTTGGATGCGGCCCCTTTTTGAGGCTTAAATAACTGGCAAAGTTTCCAGTTTTGCTGTACAAGCCTTGAACTAACTTGCACCTCAAAAGTTTCAGTTCACTGAGGTGAGATCTCTGGGAAACATCATGTTCCCCTGCACAACGGAAGCTGCAGCCTGGCCCATGAGTCATACACTGACACTGGGTTTCTCTTGGACATCCAAATCAATGTCTCCTCTGGCAGAGCCTCGAGAGCACTTTAAAGAAATGCTGATTCTTGGGTTTTTTTGTTACTGGAAAGAACTAGTTTTTGTTGTTTCTATGACAGTTACCAGAGTGAAAAGCACTGACTTTGCAGTAAAACACCCTGTAGAGTCCTTTAAAGCTTATGCCAAAAATTAGAAGGACAAAAAGGTTGTCGTTAAGGGCATCTCTGACTGCAGATAAAGCCAAAACAGGGACTGCTGGCCTGAAGGTGACGTGGATAAAACAGACCTGTCTGCCTCATATATGTCGTTACCAAGATTTGGAAGCGCGCTGCGAGACTCCTACAGCTTTGTCTCCCTCTTTTCCTCCTTTTCCTTTTGTGCCTATCTCCCAGCTACCCAGTGAAAAGCTGTTATAAACACCAGAGACTCAGCTTCTAAAGCTACCAAGAGATTGAAGTCTTTATCTTATCTATAATTTTGGCATGGCTTTCTCCAAATTCTGTGATCTGATTGCTCTTTAAACTCTCCTACACCTCAGCTTCCCTGCTCACCTTGTAAATTTTTCCCATCTGGAATGTATACATCTACCATGTATGGATACATCACCCCAAGCTTGGCTGCTTGCCTGCTCGTCCGAGACCGCAAAGGGACCATGCATTGTGGACCAAGCTCAACCTGGACTCTAGTTAAGAAGGAAAGAAATGCAGGAGCTCCAAAGGGACAGCCTCTGGGATTATCCCACTGTTTGGACTGTCACTTGTCAGTAAGCTCTCAACTCATTCAAGTACAGATGTGCAGCTGAGGTGTCCAGCAGAGCTGGAGAGAGACACCACATCACCTGAGGTGCTGGAAGTCTCAACAAAGCTGTAGGAAACAAAGGTTTTCAGCACATGCAGGCTGAACTCAGAGGCTACCTAAGTGTTTTTGAGGGCTCCCTGACTTTTCTGCTCTGGAGTTGAGCTCTGAGGTCACCAGCTGAGCCTGGTAGTGGCCTGCAAGCTCTGAGAGTCCATATCTAATTTTATTTCAAGTACTTGTATCGCAGATCTTAGTTAATACAAAACTTCTTTCCCCTCCTTAGCAAAAAGCAATGCTCAAAATTAGAAAAAAATAATGATGAAATAAAATACTCCAGAGCTACTTCCAAAAGTTGGCCAAAATATTTGCTTTTATGTTCATCATGCTCAGCATCTAACAACAGCATCAGTAGTAACAATCAGGTAGAATAAATGCTACCATTGTTAGTTCTTGTTGTCTGGCAATGTAAAACCACTGCGCTGCACAAATGAAAAATAAGGCTTTACCCAGGAGGCTTTGTAAATAGAGGATAACATCAATGTAATAAAAGATTCAGGATAGATGTTGCCTGTAACACTAGTATACCCAAGTGCATAACAATACATCTTCTGGTTCTCATCCTTCACAACACCTCAGCACCTGATTTAATGATAATTAGGAGTAGAGGATTCTTGCAAAGAGATTAGGCTCCATTTTAATGGAATATTTTGATTTTTTTCACTATGGAAACTATCATTTACAAGCAATCTGAATGTAGATAGGGGTAATGAGATTGAAAATGGGACAAATGGGGCTGACATTCTGCTACACAATACAGTACTATAAAACTTGAGAATGTGTCGCACCAGTTGGGCCAGTTTCAAGCCCTGTGCTTTTACAACTTACCATGACGACCCCTCCAGACTGCTCTGCAGTGCACATGCTCATTATGGGTGCCATGCCAATGGTAGTCCCTTGGAAGTACACGCCGCTGCAGGAGTGCAGGAAAGGAGAAGAAGAATCACAGCATCACCATTCAATTCCCAGATACCTCCCTAGTATTTCCAGCCTTGTATTTCTGCCAGTCTCAAAGATCCCATTTCAAATGTGGCAGCTCCAGATATTTACAGGTTTAAAACAATGAAAAGCACAGATTAGTCATGCCGTCTTGCCAAACAGGCAATGACAGCATCCCTGCTATGAGAAAGATCCATTTGATCACCATCCTTTGTGTTTACTGCTGTAACAGAACCCCTCTTTCCTTTTTCTTTTCCATGACTGAAGTTGGAAATAGAAATAGAAACATGAAAATAATGTCTGTAGCTCAAAGAAGGTTTATTTTAATACACTGAAAAGTTTATATGCTGGCTGCTATAATATATGCCTAGAATATAACAGAATAATCAAATATCTCATGAGGGATAGTTTGGAAGGGCTCTATTCATAAACAGCTAATGTAAAAATATCTACGTAATAAGTAAAAAGCTTCTTTTAATTACTAAGTCATCAATTATCTGCATCGTATACAGAAAAGCTCATTGATCAAACTAATACCTGATTCAAGAGATGTTTCTCTTACTATTTTAATAGTGCTTTTACTTTGAGCATGTTTTAATTCAATTACTTGAAACAACAACTGAAACAATTGAGGCAACAGGAGGGCAAATGATGTGTGTGATTTGATTTTGTAAGTCACAAATACAAATGCATTGTCCAGTTTAGACTGTTTTAAAGTTTACTGAGGTCTTCCTAATAAGTAGCAGGTTTCACATAGTACCCTCTTAGCTCAGCACTTGGAATGAAATCAGGACTGCCTTTCCCAGTAACAATTTGAAATGACATGAGCTTAAACTGCTTGTATATTCATACTCTAAGTATTTAGGAGCTTATTACACATCTACACTTCTACATGAGTTGTATTCAGGAAGGATCTACAAGTAACAGGGCTGTTGCAGAGGTGTGGAAGGAAATTCATCTGAAACATCTGCTGAAGCTCTTTGCAAAGCGCTTTAACTCTTGATATTTTCAGAGGGGAATGACAAGCCCTCAGGAGCACAGATGTTCCTCCCAACAGCTTAGAAACTGGGAAAGAATTCACTACGGTTATTCCTAAATCACTGAAATCCCAGCTGGTTTTAAATGCAGTGTGATGTCTACCTTATCAGCTGTGCATTGTCATGGGGTTTACGAGGTAGTAGTTTTAGCTTTCTCCAGTCCAGGAACTCATGAAGGCTGGTGAAAGGGTCTTGAGAAATAGAGCACTTATCCATGTCATTCCATACTTCCACTCCAACCAGGGCTACCCGAATATTTAGTGGCCTATAGAACTAATGAGAAAAGAAAAATAGAAACATGTCTCTAAACCATATTTTAGGCCACATTGGATTAGAGTACTTCAACAGAAGCATAACATGCATATGAACCTTTCTTGTACAGGCTTAAGCAGTCTCTTTCATAGTCTGATAGGACTGACTCAGACAAAATACTTTCATGGCTTACAGAAAACAAATCTGACCTGACTAAATACCTGTAAGGCATTCAAAGACATCCAGAGGCACACTACTTCTCTAAGTGCCTCCCAACTTTGGTATCTTCCTTCCCGATGTATCTACTTTCAGATGACCTTCACTTCTGAACAAACTTGCTGTGGCAGATGACTCTTTCCATGGCTGCCCTCCATCACTAGCACCAATGCAATTTGAGAGGTAGAGGCAGCTCTGCTGTAGTACTACAGTAGTGGTTCAAACCCATAGCTGAAAATTTGCTAAAGTCATCCGCTCTTGCACATGAAAACAAATGATTTTAGCACAGTGGGCTACATACAGTATTATCCCACTGGCAAATGCCACAGCTGCTGTAAGAGGGGAGACACAGCAGCATTAGAATGGAGCAGAGCTAACAATTCTAACATGAGACTAATATGAAGAAGGATTCAAGAACTGATCAATAGATTTGGCTGACAGCTGGAGAAAAGCATGCACTAGATATCTGTCTTGTTTATATGCATTACAGTCATTTGGATAACACTGGCATTTGCTGAGCATAAATTAAGCATGAAACACAAATATATTCTAATATGCAAAATTAATTTTGAGCAGGTAACATATAAACACCTGTCCTCCAGTAATAAGTCAGCAAGACAATTACAGAAGAGGTGGAGGTGTCTTCAGCAGCTTGTTTTTAATCAAGAATGGTTCTTCTTGAGTTATTACCCTTGAAGCATCACTTGATAAGTTCTCAGCTAAATTAAGGCTCCCTTGGTTATAATTTCACTGCTGGACACCTTATCTTTTCTGGCCGTACAGCACAACAAAAATCAACTTTAATTTGTTCAAAAAACACGTAGAGGACCCTTAGGGTTTCTTGTTTATTGTCAAGAAATTACTTCAAATCTGAAACCATCCACTATATGTCTCTTTCTTATTGCTCTTACTCAGCCAACTTCCCCTTACTTAAACACTATATATTTTGAATTCTGCCATCATGTTTGGGCTACATATCTTACAGTCCGTGTCATCACAGACCCTTTGTTGGCCTTACAATTGGACCATCCCTTGTTGCTGCAAAGGACTTTGCTCCCCAAAATTATCCTTTTTCCTATGGATTGTTACATATGCAATTATCCTCACTATTTTCCCAGGTTAATAGAATCTTAGAGCTAAATTCTACAACTCCTTAGAAATAGTGCTTCCACAGATATATGTACCTCGCATACATATACACAGAGCAAACCTCACAGTTCAATATATTGAAGGGTTTCAACATAGAAAAGATTTCAGTTTGCTTTCTTGCTTTTGCTGGTTGGAGAGAAGCATTGCTCTGAAATCCTGGAGTATTAGGAAAGCAGCAGAGTTAACTCCTTATAAAGGTGGGTGGCCAAGGAGATGTGGCAAAGGGTGTGAAAGCTGCATATCTGAGCAAGGCAGCTTTCTTCAACTACTAGTAGAAGAAACAGAGCTTCCACAGCAACATTCTTCAGAAAGTGCAGTAAGTTTGGGGGCAATGAAATCGTTTTTGTGTTCTTACCTTATCAACATAGTTTGCAATTTCTATCAGCCTCTGCTTAATTTTTTCCACATCCTTGCCTTGTCTCTGAAACTTGGAATGTAAAGGTTCAATGTAATAGCAGCACAAATGTCACATTTTCCCCCCAACAGCCGCCTTACTTTGCCAGCATTGTTGGTGAAGTTCGGGAATTACACAGTGGCAGACTCCTGTTGGATTCATGGGACCATGGTTTGCCTCAGAATAAACGGAGGGTATGGGATGGGACTTTGGTTCTTACTAGAAGATTTTAAAATCTCTTTTAAATATCTTACATAGGGTTCTTTCAGGGACTGATGTTTTGTGGAGAAGAAAAGGCTCTTCTTTGGCTGCTTTGGCTGTTGCTGGAGAGTGACTATAATTCCCTAGCTAGCTGTGTTCAAGAAGACAAAAAAGCAGTATAAGTAGGGAAATAACTCAAATGGAGATTTACACCTTTGGCTGCCATTCAACTCACTGGAACATTCTTACAGCCAGTTCTGATTACTTCTTTGAAGCTCTCTTTACAAAACACCAGAAAGGTAATTGATGTGATGGTAAAATACACCTATGAAAGGAAGGGCAGGATCCTACCGGGCCTTCCAAACAGAGTCAGTCCTGAAGAGGGAAGAGGCAATGGCAATAAAGCCTTAACTAGCTCAAGGAGATCTTGAGCAGTGAATTCTTATCTGCCTCTTCTTCACTACTGCCAGAATATCCCAGTTATTCAAGAGCCGAACTCCTTATGATGTACTACAAAAAATTCTGCAATTGATTACCAGTATTATCCTGACAGTGCCTTCCATTGCTTAGCCCTAATTAGAGAAGGTTCCTTTTGAAAACCATCACATTGCTGCCTGAAGCACAGTACTGGCAATACCATGGCAGCCGAACGGAGCTACCCATTTCCCACCCATGTTTCCCATAACTTTAAGTTTCTTACCTCACGATTATCTGCCACAATAACAAGCTCCACATACTTTGTTGTCTTCAGAGTCTCTCTCTTGTACTGCCAAAAAAATATGAAGAGTATTTTGTTTTTGCAATAAGTGACCTTTGGAATCCGCTCTGTCTCAGTCCAATAAAGAGCTCACAAGAGGAGATACACAACATCCCCGACTTTACTGCATACAAATTGGTATTTTATTTCTTGTCCTCATGGAAGTTTTCCTTTTATCTACTACAACACAAATAGTCTGCGTGGTACTTACAACACGCCCACCCACACGCAGATTATATTAGAGCAAGCAGAAAAGTGGTACAAAGCTTCTCAACCTTAGAGCTCTCTGCAGTTGAAATGTTTGAGTTATCTTTCCTTGCCGGAGCAAACCATCTCTAGCAGAAAGACCTTTGCTATTTTCAAGGCACATTTAAAGAAACGATAAGATCACTTTTAACAAACAGTTCACACAGTAGTCCAAGTGGCTACTAAGAAAAATGAGATAAAGGGATATTGAGTGAAGCAGAGAAGAGATCAAGTGGTCAACTGGTAGAGTATGGAGGAAGAAAAAGCCAAGAACAAAAACTACAGAAAATAAAAAGGAATGAACTCCTAGTGTTAGGAAAAGCAAACTAATACTCTAAAAATGGAAGGCATATGCTTCATTTTGTATCTGTGTATTCATATAAAGCAGCTTGCAGTTCTAAATGCAAGTCTGAAAGAGTTATAATGCTTAGCTACAGAAAGATCACTGAGGAAATTGAAATAGTTTTGTAATAGTACGAATCATAGCACAGTTCCTCTGCTACCCTAAATTTAAATGACCTATTAATGCCTCTAAAAGTTCTGTGATTTACAGCAGCTGAGTATCCATCATTCCTCCCTTGTTTCTGCAAAAGTGGTCTCAGCAGTATATCTGATCTTGATCCCAGAACTTAAGGAGCTTAAGCAGATGTATGACCTACTAAAGACCATGAGGCTTGAAGTAAACCAATGCTCTATAAGCTAAAACATGACTAAAGCTTTCCAAAACAAACTGTTCCAAGGCAAACTCTGTGATCCCTTAAGCTAAGTCAGTGCTGGATGTCACCTTCCAGCCAACTTTCACAAAGTTCTCTTCACATTACCAATGTGTTCCTCCTTATTATCTGCTGATTAATGATTTTGAATGTTTTGCAAGAATCATTGTGTTTAGAGGAAAGCGACAGATGTAACCTTTAGTAACTCTGACTTTCAAACTCATATTTAATAGCATCACACAGCCCTCAAACTACAATAACTGGAAAACAATTAAGTTCTATTTGGACGGTATTTATGAACTGAGAAAGCTATAAAAGCTATAATTAATGAACTAAACATCAGTAATACAAACACTTAATGGGATTACATTTACTACAGTGCTGGGCAAATGATCTCAGGTAGATATTCTTACAGCTTCTCCCAGCATTGGGGTTCTCTGTCAGCATCTTGTCCTCTGTTGGAGAGAACTGTCACCACCGCTGGGGCATGGTGTGTGCATAGACTTGGTGCATATGCCCATGCCCTGTCTGCCGCACAGGTCATCAGAAGTGCCTGGTGATATGCTGGCTGGGAACCAGGACACAAAGGAGTCAGCATGGGTCCTCCTGCAGCTCCTGGAACAGCAGCAGATGCAATACAAAGGGGCCTGCTATGTCTCAGAAGACTTCAGAGGAACCTACAATGCTCTGACAGGGCTTGATTTATCTCTCTACAAAATTCATCAGACATGAGATACCACATAAGGCAAATGGCCATGTGGGTATTGTTTTGTGGTGGAACTGATCTCTCAGACACCACAAGTCTAAAATAACCTGAAATGTATTATGTAGTCCTAATCAGAGATGTACCCCTAAAGGGCCTCTAGTCTTTTTCCTGATGAGACATGAAAATCCAGGTACATAGATACAAGAAAAGCTCTGTTACATCAGTGATCTTAAATCATTTGCTTTTTACCAAGACTAAAACTCTTTGGACTGGAGAGAGTTAGCCTCAGAGAAATTGGCTAGCAGGGTATGATCGTGTAAGCCTCTCCTGACTGACTTGCATAGCAAATCTGTTCCTGTGATTTGATCAAAGGCTATGCGCATTCCTTGGGTATAATATTTATTTAAAATATATGCCTAATTATGACTTCTTTCAGCTTGCTTTCTGCAGCCAACTGCATCAATGCACAGTACATTGCTAGGCTAATCCTTCAGAATTAAAATGGAGAGTCAATAATACAGCCAAGGAAAGCTGGACAGAATTAAATCTGTCCAGGGACAACAGGCAAGGCTTCTATAGGCACATTGCGAATTGGCATGGCTTGGATTCACACTACAATGTTTCAGCCTCTTATTCTCTATGATCCACTTGCACCATATGGCTCACCAGCCTCATCTGTGGTCCACCAGCACCACAAAAATGGCTTTTTCTTGTGGCTACAGAAAGTGCCACATTGTAGGGATTATCTTACACATCAGGCTTGATTTCTGTAAGATCCTATCTCAGTGGAGCTCAACTGGAAAACACTGCTGCAATTTGAGGGTCCACTGAGTTACGAAATGACCTGGTATCTATAGAGAGCCAGCTTCAATGGGGCAAAACATGTCTGCACACATCCACTACATTACCTGACTTGCTTTAGTAAATCTCAAGTTTGGATCTGGGAAGCTGAGTTCACTGTTTGCCCCACCACTTATCTATATTTAAATCTAACCCAAAGGCTAGCCTAACTTTGTGATATATTGAGCCACATTTCAGCTCCGTTCAATATGAATTTAGTGTAGGCAGTTGAGTGAAGGACCAGGGAAAAAACCAAGTCAAACCAAAAGCTCCCCCCAGACCTGTCAAGAAACCAAAAGTTTTCATCATGCCCTGAACCTGAGACTATATTGCCGCTTACTTCTGTCACCCAATATGATTCGAAGCAGCCTTATGTCTCCATACTTTGCAAGTCATCTTTGTTCAGTATGTCCTGACAATCTACTTAGCTGACGACAACACTGAAATGTGAAAACTCACTTCACACATTACATTTGACAGCTTTTAAGATTTATACATTAGAAGCGTATCCGACATACTCATTGTATATATTGCACCTCTCCATATGATGTGTCTGTTGACAGGTTTTATAATTATGTCCACTGAAGCACAGCAAAAATATTATTTAGCTATTTAAGGTGAATTCTGGCACGTAGTTGAAGCCATCAACAAAATGTGAGAACTGTGAGGGTAATAGTAAAATGGCTTTGATTGCATCAAGCTAGTTGTATGCACGCATTTAGTTCAGTTTCCTGGTGTTAATGGCGATTGTTTCAGTGAAATTCAGTCAAGTCACAAGGATTTGAGGAAAACTTCAATGAAGTTGTAAAAAGTATTTTTCCATTGCTTTCAATGTAAACACAAATACACGTAGCCCATAAAATGGTATATTCAGAGGCCAACATATTAAATGTAATATTAATATTCTCAAAATGTAAAATAACTGAATTCCACCACATAAATAATAACCAGGGATTCAGCCATTCAGGTTGCTTTCTTTAACAATTAACTGGATGCAAAAGTACATGTAAGTATAAATCCCATAATGTGACATTTAATAAATGCTGAGCGCAGATTCTTACCATTGTAGAATTTCTGAACACCTAAACCAGTCTTTCCTACAATCCAATATGCAGATGAACTTAGTACAGCATTTTCTCATGCTCATTTAATTCTCTACAGTTTCCATTAGCTGGATGCATTTCATATTAAGTGCATTTCTTCCTACATAAAAAACCTTACATTAATATATCTGTAAAGTAATATAGTGAGAATTTGTTTTGTCTGCATAAGATACTTTCCTACTAGAATGTAAAGGTTCGAAACCTAATATTAGCAAAGCATCACAGCTATCATGTTCTTTTCCACCTTGGTGGTTAAGAACATTTCCAGACATTGCTCAGTGCCCTTACGGGGTCTTAAATTCCAACTATAATCATACCTGAACCAAAATATATTACCATAATATGAAACCATAGACTTTTCTGTGCCATCTCGTTACCTAAAGGAAAGTAAAAAGCAAGCTATACACACAGGATCAAGAAAAAGGAATAAAGCTTTAGCAAATCATGCGAGTACATGCTTAATTTTAAGCATGCGCTTTAGCACACAATGTCAACAGAAGCTGACTACATGGTTTAATGTTTTGCTCAGTAGGGACTCTTTGTAATGAAGAGATATGATAGGCAATAAAATGGAAATGCTACCAGTGACGTGCTCAGCAAACTAGAAGCATAAAAGTGCATCATCCACCTACCCTGCCAGTTTGAGACTGGTGTGCTGTGTCATTGTCATCAGCTCCCATGGCAGGGATGTCCAGCTGGTGGCCACAAGATCCTGGGGCTATTTTCAAATTCTCTGCTCGGTAGATCTTGTGTTCACTTACGGCACCTTCCAATGGCTCCAGAACGTAGCTTTTGTTTTCAAATACAATAATTCCCCTGTTACAGAAAAGAACAGAGGAAGATGCATGGTTTTCAAGAGCTAACATATGTTTGTCTACAACAAAGTTACAACAAGTTTTAATAACGATGGAGTCTGAAAAAGCAAAATGTTGATTTACAATGTCATGGTCGAGGGGAGCAGGAAACATCAAAGCTGTATATTTATCATTGCAGCACACTATACTTTAAAAGAAGCAATGGCTCAAAGAAAATTTGCCGCTTCTGAAGTGCTGTTGTGTAGAGCAAAATTATATTGGTGGTTTATGTGTTTTCCATTCTCACAGTGATGCATTGCCATTGCTGAGTGGAGTCACGATGTGTGTGCTTCTGAGGACCCATGGCAAACAGTAATGAACAAAAGCATGGTGAAATGCTTTTGTAAGAAAAGGTAGGGAGGGAAAGTATTCATTATGATCTGCAGTGTGCATTATACCTTTTAAACCAAATGCTGATGCAAGCATCAATTCTGCCAGATGAAAGAGGCATTGCAGTAGTGAAAGGGATTATTAAATATTGCACTGTGGTGGCAGAACGAAGCTCAGATATATTAACCAGTGGGTTCCTGTTTAATTCATTTTGCTACCAAAAATAATAATTTTTACAGCAATACCACCTGCTCTCTGAGGATCTCAAAGATTTTCCATTAATGACAGCACTCCTGTTGCACTGCTTTGAGCTATAGCATGCAAAAAGGAAAGAGGGGGAAAAAAGGAATTAGGAAGAGATACAACACCGTGCTCCAGGAGACATCTGGAAGAACCCAGGGCACATAGCCAATTCTGGCTTTTATGTGCTGTCTCCTAATCGAAAAATGCTCTCCATGTATATGCCGGACACATACATCTAATACATGAACTCGTCTAATAATAGCCCTGCTCGGGTTCTGTGCTGGGTCCTTCCCAGTTATTTTGACCTGCTACAGTAAAACAAAGCTTACAAAAGGTTGAATATCTTCCCAATTCCTCACACTGAGGAAGCTGCTGACATAAGACTGCTCTTTCAGCTCAGCACGGGAAACACAGGCTGTGTGGTTTGGGTGTCCATGGTCTAGGCATGCTGGAATAGGATTTCTGGTACTACGTGGCCTAGAGGAGGATGATCTCCAACAATACCATTGCAATTAGCAATTATAACTGCAACTATAGGACCACAGAGTGAGAGCACTGCTCTACTCTACAGCAGGACTGGCACAGCATAAGAAGGAATGAAGTAGGTTTACAGATAGGGCTCAGATAGAAGTTCCTGCAAGAGAAAGTAATTTTGTATTCTGTGTCTCACTTGCATCCTGAGCACGCATTGCCAACCACACAAGGGGCCCGGGTAATTCCTACACTGAGCTGCATATCAGGTTTTGTTGGGTAACTGTGCAACCAGGGAAAGTCACCCTTTAAAACCCATTTCTCTTTTCTAAACTAGGGATAACCATTTGCTTATGGAGTGTTGCAAGCATTTAGCAATTAGATGCTACACTGAATAGTGCACTGTGTTACAAATTTCTACCTTGTCTTTAAATTATGAAGAGATTAATCCCCAAGCGCTGGCAAAGGTCCGGCAGCAATAACTACAATCTACCTACCTGCAATTCCATGAAACCTTTAATTGACCGAGGCATTCTTCCTCAATTCCTCCTCTGAATTGCTCTGTACTGCCTATATATGTTATTAAACAGCAATAATTTTCAGTCCGAGGCTGGCTGTCTTTTATTAGTGTGTCTTTTTGGTGTACAGGAACTGTCTGCTCTTTTTATTTCTATCTGCTCTGCAACAAAGGGGAGACACTATGACTATTATGAGACTGATATGTGTTTCTATGCAATTCTTCTGCAGAAAGCTAAAGATAAAAACAGAGAAAGAGGAAGGACCCAGAAGCAAGTTAATGACACTATAAAGACCCATTTCAAAATAAAAAGTCAAATTACTAGGAAGTCTGCCCTAGCTGTTCTATTCTTAGCAAGGTACAACGAAGAAACTCCAGTCTGCAGTCTTCTAAGCAGTTAACTGTCATTTTCTTTTGAAGCTGACTGCACAGTTTTGCTATAAAACATCATTAGCACCAGTTCAGCCCAGCCAAGAGATGACCATTTTCCTGTTAACTAGAACAGCTAGATGTCTGAGAGTAAAAAGACTGGAAGTGTACGACATTAAAAGCTGTGCAACAGCATTCACAAGAGCCTGCTTTACTGAGGAGAACCAAGAATCAGGGTCTGATAATTCATTTGTAGCTTCCTCAGTACCCCCAGCAAATCAGGTAAGATATACCATTTACCCATCGCACAGCCACGCTGTGTATTATGGACCACAGTTGGAAAAGCAGTACTGATTAATCACAGTAATTCTCATAGCTACAGTCAGGATACGTTATAGCATGCATGACATATGAGAGACCTCCAATCAGGTCACCCTATGATTTGAGTAACCTTACACCCTAGAGCTCTACTTCCAATTTGCCTTATTCCTTGAAGAATTTAAGAAAACAAGACAACATATTCCCTTTACTCCAATAATCAGCAACTCTGTAATCAGCACAATCAAATAAGGATTGTTGTCTTTCCCTTGTGCAATTAATCATTTAACTTGGGAGGCAGCTGGAACCAGCATTGGAGGCAGAAGTCCATTAGTCACTGCTTGAAATGGGCCAGCCTGACTATCTCGCTTTAGTGACAACATAAATCCATGAGGGGTTTTTATTGTTAAAGTTAAACTTCATCCTGCTTAGAACATTAACTTAAAAAAATAGAGCTAAATAATTTACACTAGAAAGGAAGAGACTTAGCAATATGCTTTTACTGGGTAAAGCTCTCTCATTTCTTTATTGTTACATTGACAAATGATCAGATACCAGAGTAATTAATTTTGTTTTCTCTTGAGCACACCAAAGCCAGGGCAGCCAATACAACTTGCACTGAGAGACTCCCATCCAGCATAAACCTTTAAGAACAGTTCCACCTTTGCATATGAAGCAATCCCAAGGTATAAAAAAATCTGCACATTCAGCATAAAGGAAAATACACTTTTCCTTTAATGTACACTTAACCTTTGAGTACTGGCTCTGGGCTATCAGCACTTGGCTTGTGACCATCTCTAATAAGATAATGAATATCAAATATGAATTTTCTTGGCCAGTTCTCTGGTTTTGACTCATTTTCTTTTCCTGCAATTGCATTTTCCCCACCATCGATCGGTGCCAAGCACAGCACCTTAAAAATTTAACTCATCAGAAACTATGGTTTCTTTCTTTTGTTGCTGTGGTAGGATTAGATGAACATTGCCTACCAGTCATTCAGTACCAGGAATCTGATGCAAATCAAATAAATCCATAACTTCTTTTTCCTTCCCCTTTTTTTCAGGTGTTTCAAAGAAGCCTCTGTTACTCCTACACCATCTCTATGTCTTCCTTTTGAACACAGCTCTCCACACTCCTGAACCTGCATATGTTCTCCAAAGAACAAGATGGCGCAACTCTTCCATTTTTCAGAAGCATTAATGTTAAATATCCTAATGTTTTCCAATGTGGAAAATAGCATACTAAACTACAGCTCCCCAACCAAAAATTATACAAGGAACCCCAAAGTGATTTCAGCAACTCTGCAACTACTTGAGAAGTATCTGCTCTTTAAGACCAGCTTTTACCAAAATCCATTGGATTTCTTCCGTTACCTCTACCAGGCAAAAGACTACCAGAATTCCCAATCTTATAAATAGATAGACAAAATGCAATACAAAGCATACATTTTTCAGTCACCACATATCTAATTCATGGCATATGTATTTTTCCCCAGTCTCAAACTGTACAGATGCTGGGAAGTCAGAAAGATCTTGCAAATGAGCTGGACAGGGAAGACAAGAGACAAATCAAACTCTATCTAGAACTATCAGGCTCTCCCTTTCATCACTAAGAGGGAAGAATAAAAATATCTATACCATACAGCATGTCCAGACATCACTTCAGAGGCTCAAAGCCAACTGGAAGCAGCTTCAGTGTGGTCTTGAGTCTGAGCTAATATTTTACTCTACCTCTCAACAGGGTTTGATCCCTGCCCATGTCTGGTGGTCAGCACCAAATAAAACACATCCACATAGCTGTTATCAGCTCCAAACATGAACAACGCGTTGGTATTTGCCCACTGTATGCCATTACATGCCACATGGACACATGAGGAATGTGTATCTGAGATGGCCTATGATGGGAGAGCTCCCCATCTCAACGAAAAAGAAATTAAAATAGAACTTAAATCATTAATTTGTTATTAATTGCTATCAACTTTCCAAGAATCAATCAGGGAAATGCAATTTGATGGAATAATCCCATATTTAAATTGTTGATAAAATCAAATGTGGTACTGTTTTCCCTAAAAAAGAAAGCCCAAAACCAAGCCCCATGCAAGGCCAGTCATATTCCATAAATCAACAGGCTTTAGGAAATCTCAAAATATAAATGGGATTTTTCTTTTCCAGCTTGTCAGCAGAAGCAAAGGCCCAGCCAACATAAACCATCACCACATACTTGTCTGAGAAATTGTGATGCTGAAGTAAAACTTGGCTAGGACACCATCATATGAAACTGTTATATATTATTCTGCAGTACTATATAGGGAAAGTTAAGTAAATCAATAAATCTGATATCCATGAATGCAATTAAACATTTGGTTTTAATGAAGCTCAAAGTTATACTCATTGCTAAACAATAATAATGAAAAGCTCTATTACCACTGGAAGAGGATTCTAGATTTTTTCAGTTTGTAAGAAATCAATTGACTGTAGAGGGCTGTCATCTTTACACACCACATATTCACATGAAGTCTGCCTCTGCCCATAGACACTGTGAAAAACCGTGCAATGCTCATGTGCCACTTAAAATCCTATAGGACCTTCATTTTGTAATTAACGCTACAGCTCCAAAAGTAAAGGATCTGGTCTCACAGCTGTACAGCTGGTTACAATGAGATGGAGGTGAATAGATAACAGAATTGGAGCCTTGTGGCCCTGAGGAGCTGCTGTCGCGATGCTCACAATGGAGGAACCACAGTTAACTTACTGTTTCTCAACATGCACGATATCAGAAAGTGATCAGTAAAGTGATGGGGTATTTTAATTTATTTTTCTTATACAGTCTCCATTCCTAGGACTTTGTGTAACAAATTCCCAGGAAAGTAAGTAAGGAAATAAACAAAAGGAGAAGAAAAATGTAGTAACGATTGAAAACTTCACTTCCAGTATGTGTTAATAGTTGCAGATGAATCCTACTGGGAAAAATGAAAAAGATGATGTATTGACTGTTTTTCTAATGGTCTGGGTGATCTTTGGATATTTTCCAACTGGTTTGGTCATTCTTTCACCTTAAAAAAATGGGAAATACAGAGAATGGGACTTGAAATCCAGAGGCAGAAGCACTCCTGACTCCACCACGGACTTGGACAAGCAATTCACCTCTTTCTACATCAGTTCTCCACCTTTAAAATGTGGTAAATTTTAGTAGCCACAGACAATAATTATCTATTGATGGACCATCACACAAGACCCAAGTAATATCGTTATCCTACTACGCTGCACATCAGGATTTCATTAAAATAACAAGTCTGACCCAATCAGCAAAGGGCAAGATCTCAAAAGGAAGTTAAAGCAGTAGCTGGTAGAGGTGTTCTCACGCAGACACATCATTAGTCAGATAGGTTTTATTCCAGCCAGTGCCTTTCAGTAAGCTGAAAATATATTCTATAGCACAGTGTCTAAAATGCAGTCATACTCAGAGACTACTGTAGCACCCGCTTAATCATTTCTTGGTGCAAGACAGATTTATCCAGAGTGAATGCATACTGGCCTGCAACTTTGATGCCTGGAATTTAAGCAGGGAGTTACTTGAATTGAAAGCGATAATGCAATTTTATGTCCAGCATTCGGATTTTAAGGAGCAGTTATTGTGTTATCAGAGAAAGTGTCACATGCAAACTCAACTGGGAGGATGACAAGGCAGACCGAGGAAAGCAGAGAAAAATGAAGAAGCAAAGAGACATTGGCATCAGTGCCAATTTAGTGAGCACATTTTCTACCACTGTGCTGCAAAGGGTATAACAATAAAAAGCGACTTCATTCAAAACTGCACATCGCATTGAGGCCCATAGGATGCTTTTTCAAGTTACACAATATAAAAAGATGCTTAGTTTCAGTTTCTAGGGTTTTGCATTTTGCTTTTAAATCAAGTGCTGTCAGATACAGACTTGATGGAGCAAGGGCAGGCTCAAGCAGCCAGGTATACATCAGCTGTCATGCTTGTCCTGGCAGCAACAGTGAAGCTCGGGGGATTACTGTGCACCTAGGGACAGTGTGCACACAACTGGCAAAGAACGGACATGCTGCTCATCTCAGATCACAGAGGGGATCATGATCCAGGAGCTGTTTAGAACTCAAACAGCCACAATACAGAAGCTATGAAACCCCAGAAGCTGAAAGCTTTATATGTTGAGCTCAAAATCCTCTGGTAGTTTCACGGTCAGATAACTTACTAACCATGTGAGATGTTTATATGAACCAAAAGCTCTTCAGAAAGTGTGGGGGAAAAGCACACATCCAAACCGGAGCTTTCCTCAGCTGGGATTTTCTCCTAACCTCATTTTTGGATGCAATCTCCCTTTCTGTGGGGAAATCATGCTTGAGGAACATGAGGGAATTAAGGGGTTTTTCTCACTGGTTTCCTACTTCCATTCATTTTTTAAATACTTGATGTCTGGAGTGTCATATTTAACCCCCCTCTTCAGCTGACTGTGTCTGGGACACAGTGAGTTCAGCCAGACCCTTTGGAAAATGGATGGCTCTAGTACTGGCGACCATGCAGCATGACCATGTAATCCCATTAAAAACAATTGTCTGATCAGTTCTGGAGCCTTATCCCCATCACTTTCTTTGTGGACACAACATCTTTCAGTCACTGATGGGTGTTGGACAATGATGGAATATATTCTGTGTGTGTGAATGGGTTTATTATCTAGAATTGGGTAACAACAGATTCTTATGATTCTTCAAGAGCATTTTGGTGTTTTCAAAAGGCTTCCTGGGAGATTTCTATTCTAATAGACCAGCAATGTGTTTCTGAGAGAAACTTCACCCACCAGAGGTGTCACTGCAGATGCCTTTATAGCTGAACATCCCCATGTCAGCATCCTCTGCCAGCCCCTGAACCATAGATATTGTGCCCTTCTTCATGCTGCTTTTTGTGTGTGTGCATTTACTAGGTTCTGCACTCTCAGAGAAAGTAATGGGAAAAACCATTCGAGTCTACACAAATTTATCACAGAAGATGTGTCTGGTGGCTACAGGCCAAAATTATTTGCTAAAGACTTGAAGAGCCTCTGAGCTAGACAAACAGAAGGGTGTTTCCTGAGGACAGGAAGGAAACGACTTGAATTCGTCCTACCTTCACCTTCCCACGGGTTTTGACAGTCTAATTGGCTTTCTTATTCAGATGGAAGTGCCGGAAATCCTGATTACCCATTGTTCCCATTTCGTGCATTCAGCATTTACTGTCTCCTCTCAGCCATTCAGCTCTTCCTCCTCTGGAGGAGCCAGCAGGATACAGATTATGGCATGATTATATTCTCCTCTAACCTGCATTTTAGGCAGCTATCAGTGTCAATCCAACTATTTATGCCATTTCAATCCTATATGAAGTGAGGCACTTGAATGCTATGTCTGAGAGGATATGACATAGCTGGAATAAGTGAGTGTGTATAAGAGAGATGAGTCTACTTCTTATTTATCTTTATATCTCCCCCCTTCTACCTGCCTGAAAAACGTCAGCTAGTCAAATCTAGACAGCCTTAGTTTGCAGATTTAACACTTGATTCTTCTCGTAGCTCATCATGGAGTAATCGTGTTGTGTTTACTAGCTAACAACACGTTTCAAATGATCAACCACGTGGCTGTAATGTGAGTAAGAACCTGATGATTGCAGTAGGTCAGAGCAAGGTTGCTCCAGTTCAGCACCTTGTCTCTGGCCCTGGCCAAAAGCAGATACTTGGGAGTAGAACACAAGGACATAAGCAGCACAGCAGAGTTGGTACCCCCATGAGCATCAGGGACATCTTTGGGCTTGACAGCCCTGGAGAGGCCCCCTCTTGCTCCCCTCCCCAAATTGTCTCATCTTTCTTGAATCTACAGGTACGTTTTACATCGGCACCCACCGCTGACAGAGAGCTCCACTGCTTCATTAGGTGGTGAATAAAAAAGTACTTTCCCTTTGCTCTACAATTTCATTTGATGTCTCCTAATTTTGGGGTTACAGAAAAGGTCAGCAATTGTCCCCTCTTCAGCAAGACACTAAAATTCAACCTCTTTTCATCACACCCCTTTTCCTTTCAAAAGTGACAAATCTTAGTCTATTTCCTCTCCTTGCATAAAAGCTGTTCCATACCTTTGATCATAAGTTTTGCCCTTCTCTGTACCTTTTTCTGAATATAATGCTTCCTTTTTGGAGATGGGGAAGGGAAAACCAGAACTCAATTCAAGATGTGAGTGCACTATGGATTTATAAAGTGGCAATGAAGTTTTTTTGGGTTTATCTTCTATTTCTGTCTCAGCACTTCCTATGATCCTTTTTGGTTCTTTGACTACTGCTGAGCACTCAGGCTTCAGAGCATACCAAACGTGGAACCTATTCTTTACGACTAGTCTCACGTCTTTTAATGAACTCTCCTAATCTGAGGGAAAAGACACAGTCTCTACCTATCCACACCTGGAACAATGCCCAAGGTGCTTGTCTGTAGGAGTGGGAGGATATTAGTGCTCTGAGATTTCAGTGAGCTAACGCTTGCACTTCCTTTCCTTGGATGTTTTTCAGGCACTTAAACTTCAGCTCCATGCAACAGCTGTGTGAGGTAGGTAAGAATCATTGAATGAATTTCACAGATGGAGAAACTGAAACAGAGAGATTTGTCCAATTCACTTAGAAACTGTCACAAAGCCAGGAACAGACCCTGAGAATGAGACCAGTCCTTACTTCCACCGGCTGCTGCAAGTGAAATGGCTGCTTCAGGGATTGCACCATGTGGCTCCACATGACGGCTTATGTCTTTATGTCCCTTCAGTCTTTGTCATGCCATGGGAAAAAAGAGTGCACACTCCAGCAAGTTGGTGGGCAAATACATCATCCTATCCTATCCTATCCTATCCTATCCTATCCTATCCT
Source organism: Psilopsiagon aurifrons (assembly GCA_025447955.1). NCBI lineage: Eukaryota > Metazoa > Chordata > Aves > Psittaciformes > Psittacidae > Psilopsiagon > Psilopsiagon aurifrons. The sequence goes on along the minus strand of JAOEHY010006173.1, from coordinate 13,229 downwards.
ACCCTACCCTATCCTATCCATAACTATTCTTTCAAGCTGTAATACTGGTAAAGTTGCCAGCAAAGTAAGCCATGATGTAGTTTTGAACTGTCCTATTTCTCCTCATATTATTTCAGAATGGATCACATCTAGTAAATCATAGGCACCCTTATCATTAACTGCTCCCACTCATGAGCACTCTCTTCACACTCCTCAGCAGCGAATGCAGCAGCTAAAGGCACAGATACTGAGATTCATCCTGCTAGAGCACAACATGCATTGGGGCAGGGAAACTTAAGAAACTTTGTTCTGAAAAAGATGCTGCTACACTTTTCTTATGTGGAAGGAGCTCAATACTCTCTGCTTACCCTTTGGGAATTTATCTGCAATAGTGACAGATGAGACAAAAATGTCACTGCCAGCATATGTTGCCTTGACATACCTGACTATCTAAAACTGGGAAACAACTCTGAGAGCCCAACAGTGATAATAACAGCACACTAGAGAAGGAAGAAAATGCTTTTAATGTGGAGAAGAGTGATTTCTCTTGAGAGTTTGTAATTTCTTACTTAGCTCTGGAACAAGACATAGTGCGGACTCTCTACATGGTGTAAATTTTCCCTATGGAGCTTGCAGCAATGCAATGCCTGTAATTAAAATACTGGGAGCACCACATTATGTTCTTACAGACTGAGAGCATGACTCGTGAACGCAGACTGCCATGGTCCATGCAAAGGGTTAATTAGAGTAATCCTGTGGAAGGTGCTGTAAAGCCCTTCTCCGTGTAGGAATGAGCCACAGGAATCCATGTGCTACAGCAAACGCGTCCCTTGAACAGGGATAAGGGTCTTAGTAACAAACTCTGCTCTCTCTGCTGCTGTCAATCCCACAGTTCGGTTGTTAAAGCCTTGATAATACCACTATTGCACAAAATGCAAAATCAAGGGAAAAAGATTCCAGCTACTCAAGCTGCTTGTAGATAAATTAAACCCAGAAAAGGTCGAGACAGCTGGAAATCTGACAGGAAAACTGGGTTTTCCAGGGAGAACACTAGAGCCAATTTACAGTTAATTACTGTGATTTGGAACAGCTCTGTGAGTAAATACCAGTCTCTGATTGTCCAAGTAAGGAAGATAATTGTTTCCTGAACTGTGTCCATTGTGCATTTAAAATGTTGTCAGCCTGTTCCTTTCTCAAGCTCAGAAGAGGTTTGGGTTGCAGCAATATGAATCTGTGACTCTTGTGTTAACAAGTAGCTAAATCCTAATGCTGAGCATGGTATCTGCCACGAATGCAATTTACAGAGCTCCACAGCCATATTTTTAAAGCAATCTCTCCTACTGCTGAGGCTGCTGGACGATGCATGAGTTCTCAGCTGCAAAGGAGTCCTGCCATCACTTGTGACACAGCTTTGAGGACAAGGGGGACTGGAGGGGTACTGGGCACTGCCAGCTCCAAGATGTGCCAAGAATCACGCTGCTATAAAGGGGTATAGAGGAGGATGAGCAGCAAGAGAGAAGGGACGTCATGGAAAACACCCTAACAGTTATCTATTAACAGAGCAATTAGAGGGAGGGAAAATGTTTTTGCAGAGATTGCACTGTCATTTGAAAAATGGATATTTGGAAAATGGATGGTTGAAAAATGGGTATTTGGAAAGTGGATATTGATATATTCATTAAAAGGCAAACCAAAAACTCAGTGGGTACAAGGATGATTTCTAAAGGAGCTCAAGTATTAATGAAGTATTGGCTCACCTGAGTCCAGAGCAGGTACTGAGACTGACTGAGGAGCCGGGGTACCCTCGTACATGGCCGTGGTAGTAGCAGTGACCCTGATTGTGAAAAAGAGAAAGCATTTCAGTAGTCAGGAACACCCTTTGCTCTCCAGTTTCCTTACTGGTTTTACCCCCCCTTTACTTGAAAGAGATTATCATTTTCAGGCTACAGCATTCAGAAACACTGACAGCATCTTTCCTGTCCCACTAAATCATAATATTCACTAAAAATTCACACTATTAAAGACTCCAGACTGCTCCTAAATGGAAACCTTGGGTGGTTTTTAAGCCCCAAAGGGTCAGGGGAGTCTTTTTGGTTTGTAATGTTTGCTCTTGGGTCATGTTTTTTAAGAGGGTCAATAGCGTTGAAATTGGACATCTGACCACCGTTTTCTGTGTTGTTTTGTTTAAAGCTTTAATATGGAATATTTTATGAAATTAATCAGATTAACAAATTGGCTGACACATTATTAAAGATATGTTTTTATTGGCTGACACACTTTCTATAGAGACACATTTTTATTTCAGGGCATTTGCCTGCATGTATGTCTATAGGAAGCAGCTATTCATAAAGAGAAGTACAAAAAAACCAATCCCAACCCGATAGGTTGAAAAAAACCACAGTGCAAATGAAGGGGGATGGAAACAAGCTGGAAAGGAAACCTTTTATTGAATTACCTAACTGAGTGGCTGCATGTTATTAGGGACAACCAAGTATAAGAGGGTCTTCTATTTTGAGAGGCAACAATCCAATTTCATTTTGTGGCTAGGTTATTGTATTTCCTTAATAATCCACTGCTTGCAAAAGGCACCCACAACAGAGATACTTTCTCAGCACACACACATATCTGTCTGGAATCAAGGTTAATTTTATTGTTGACTAAAGGTTATATTACATTTCCAATTATGTGGCTGGCTGGAAAGCCATGATTGTGTCAATGTCCAGCATTTCTTTTCTCATGACTCCTTTGAATGCCACCTGGAAACTGAAAACACTGCTGTAAAGGGTTCCTATCTTATTAGTGCAAAGGAAAGTTATCACTCATGCTTCAGCCTGACAGTCATCTCACTGTGCCTTTTTATTACTCGGTTCATTCGCATCCATTTAGCTGCATCAATTAACCTTTTCAGTTTGGGGGCATGACTTTCACTTACAAAGCCTCACACATAGCAGACTTCTAAAGACCACCTTGATATTGTCAAAGAAAGCAATAGCCATGAAAATGCTGGGCAAGATGTAATAACTCAGGTATGAATTTTCTGCACATAAGGTTATAGCCATGAAAAAGAATTGCTTAGGCTTAGAGGTGTTCAAGGCCAGGTTGGACATAGCCTTGGGTGGTATGGTTTAGTGGGAGGTGTCCCTGCCCATGGCAGGGGGATTGGAACTGGATGATCTTAAGGTCCTTTCCAATCCTAACTATTCTATGATTCTATGATTTGTATTTCCAACATGAGCAACTGAACACGGAACACTAATGTCAGACTTTTAATTTCTATAGCTTTTCTCAGTGAAAGAAACAATGGAAACAGGGTACTAGGCTTTTAGTCTTGGGTATTTTTATCATCAGGACTCATAAAGATTGAGTAACTCATTAGAAAGGATAAAGTGACAACAGAAGGGCGTAAGTCATACACTGAATTTGGGGGGGGAGATTGCTTCAGCCACAATTGCAAGGCTTGTGAAAGTTTTCAATGCATATTTCAACATATACTATCTCTCTTTAATCTAATATTATCAGTTACATGCATCCAGTTGATAAGAGAAAAACAATGCCCCCCACCTCAGCACTGACTCATACAGTGATTGTGAAACAGGCTAAAACCAAAAGTAAAGTAGATTTATTCTCATCACTTAAAGTTAAGTATAAGGAAGAGCTCTTAGGAAGGCAGCCTTTGGGGTTTAGCATCACCACTGTTAAGCACAGTACTGAGTGGAACGGGGAGGGCAAGCTGACATCTCGTCGCATGCAGCCTGCTGCTGCAGTCTAGCTGCCTGTATCAAAGAGTGAATTATGGCAAAGGGCCTGATTTCTTTCCCTCACCGCATACAACTTGTCATTTTATTAACTTTGAGCTCCCTGTTGTGGCCCATTTCACAATTTCTCTCAGACCCACCTGCTATATGATGCCGAAGTTCAATACCAAAAATGTAAACTTATCAGACCATGGCCTGCAATTGGACTGGTAGAAAATTGATTTCTAGCTCAGTAACTCCACTGAACTGCAGGATTTCTTTTTTCCCCCTCTCCTATCAAAGCTCTTTTATTCCTGTAAACCAGTAATAAAACGGATGACCCCCTTAAAACAATTAATTACCACGGCTGATTTGTCAGACTTAAAGCAGAACTCTACCCTTACTTGAGATCATTTAATAAACACCAGCTTTTGACAACTGCAGATTTTTCAAGTGCTATAAACCAGAAAAATAATGTAGACACTGATTCATGTGTTAGAAACTCCCCGAATGACAGCTCCACAAACCCGACTTGGTTTGACCTCCAAGCAGAATTTGACTAAGTAACTTTTCAATAGGAAATTGGATTTGGTTACAACTATGGACTATATTGATGTCCTCAGTGAAGAAGAGATATAAAAATAAAATCACAGGGACTTATCTTTTTGAAACCATATTGCAGCATTTAATGAAAAATTAATTCAGTGATGTCTCTCAAGAAAATTATCTTTTAGGCAGCAAAACGCACTGTCAGTATTAATCATGACTTACTGCCATTATGAAAACAGATATTTTTTTTGTAAGGGAAAGCCTAGCTACCATTAGCTGTACACATATTCATATTAACGTAGGTTAATCTGTCATAGACTTGCGTGCTTCATTTCATTCATTTATTTCCTTTAGGAGTCTATACAGCCTTCCTGTTTCTAAAACAAATGACTATTTACTACTAAACTGATTTGGAAGAAGATATGAGCATCCAGCAAGAAAGAAAATACTGAAAGCTTTCAAAATGATTGCTTTACTTGGAGCTATAATGAAGATGCTTTTTCAGAAGTAAGATGTTATGCACAGAAATAATGCCTTTCACTGACACCAGCAAAGCCTGTTATAGATGGGAAAACAAAGCATGATGCCTCTTCTGACAGTGCCAGTAAATAAATAACATAACGTAACCAATACTTTATAGGACTTAGGCAGAGAAAAGATAAACTTTGTAATTAAAATCACTTGCTGCATTGTTTCTAATTAAGGCACTTGGATTGTCAGAGGAAAAAACGTTACTGCTTTAAACTGTTTCTGTTTACAAAAAGCAGTTTTTAACTACTGATTTTAACGAGGATCGTGTTACCCATATTTTTATATATATGCTTACTCATAAATATACACATATACATCTAACCACTTACATATATGCATATATATTTAAGTATCATGCATACCCATAACAGTCTTATGGTCTGGTTTAAAAAGTATACCCAAAAAAACAGCCCCTCTCCCAAACCCAAATGCAGAAAGACACCAAAGCCTTCAAAGCCTCTGATCTGAGTTTCTACACCACGGAAATGAGATATTTAGGGCTTTCTTCCTGACTGAACCACGACTTTCTTCCATAACTGATCCGCAATGGCCACATGTATTCTGAAGTTTTAATAGGTGTAATTCCACGGAGCTGAATAAATCTTAAAAGTCACTCGGTTAAAACCCCACAGTTTGCCTTTAAAGTCCCCCTTTAGAAATTCATGTGTAGGATCACAGCAGTCAACAAGGTACTGAAGGCAACGAAAAGAAAAGATCACACATGGAGCTGTTTCATCCCACAGCTCAGCTCCTGGCAGAGAGAAACTTGGGGTTTAACGATGAAGCATCACCTACCCATGAAACACCAACCTTACCGTGTAATTGCGTACGAGGACCACATCAGTGCCATCTTGCAAATAATGGGTCTCTGTGAAGCTGCTGGCTAACAGGCCCCTGGAGAAAAATAGAGCACATGTAATATTAAGGCCACATCACCTTGAATTTGTCCTTTAGTGGTTCCATTTAAGATAGCGACCAAAGCCAAGCATTAAAGATACAATGACTTACCGGGGCTGTGAGCAAAATAAGGACAGATATAGCTCCGAATACAGACGTTGCAATACATGAACACTTCCTTCATTAACTGTGTCTACAACTTTCCAGACTGCTTTCTCTTCTGTATGAGGACTGCACATTTCAGTATTGAATCTTCCACATAATTTTAAATACATTTTACATTAAATCTGACATTCGGAGCATTGTTAAATCATGATGGCTTGTGGAAAAGTAAAATATTCTCCCTGTGTTACTTAGTTTACTATGTAATGTGTTGAATTCATCAGCATCTGACCACCCATAGACCAGTTTAGCTCTTGGTAAAGGGAACAAACTCAAGCTAAAACACTACAAGAGTACTACAGAAGTTAGTACTGGATTTATGCCGATCATCTGAAAAGGATATTCATGAGTGGAAATCTAACAACCTGAAATGATGCATCAGGAGAGAGTAAAAGGCCATGTCTGTGATGAGACACTCTGTTCTCATGCTCATCATTCTTCCCTTCTTGCTTCTGGCAACGATACAATGCAATTGCCATTTTCTAGAACTCTTCAGAGAGGGGCATGCGTGTGACAACTGTGAAAAATCATTCCTGTGGAAAACCCATGGGACAGGGAAAGCATCATCTGCCTCTTTTATATGTATATATAAAAAAGAAGTCTTGCTATTGATCTGTTTTTCAACTAAAGATTTTTAACAAGGCAAGAAGGAAGAATACATACTCGCATTTACTCCTAACATAGGTCTTAAGCCATGCTCAAAATGAACGTGCTTGAGTTTTGACAAACACTCTAGTGAAATGCAGAAGCACAAGACAGAGGAAACCACGGATAAATGTCACCATCACATTCAGAAAACTGGCGAGTTTGGACTATTGAAATCTCTGCCACAGCATTTCACCATGTCCTTTCTGTTCCACTTCAAAGAGGCGTTTCCCCCTTGGGACGTTCATTTGAACAAGTCAGGCTCTTCCTTTTATTTAAAGCTGCTTAATGCTGCACTCCTGCATATATGCTAATGGGAAGTAGTACAGAGTCTTTGTACATTTCTTGCAATTTATATAAACATTAAAACCAGAACCTGAACGAACATTTAATTTTCATTACTGATTTATTTGCACCACATTAATATCCAGTGGCTCAGTCATGACCAGGATCTGGTTGTTCTAGGATCCGAACAAAGAGTTATTATAGTGAAAACCCTTCTTTAAAAGCCTCTATCTTAAGGTGGAAGAGAAAAAACAACAAATGAAACAAGACCACATCAAGAAGGAAACTGCAACTTCAAAAGATTGAGATAGCAAAGCCCCAACATAAAGAATATTCTCACTTTACATTTTGCAGCTCATGGGAAATAAAAGCATATTAATAGACACTGAATGTTCAAACACTGCAGCATTTGGGGGCTAGTACAGGAACTACTCTGGATCTCAACCACCACACCTAGAGTGGGATGTGGTTGCCAAACAAGCATCTAGTGTTGATTTAGATACTCCATATATTTCACCAACCAGCTCCACAGGGACACCTTAAACCACCCCGTAGTGACGTGAGACACACTCAACACCAAGGTTTATCTCACCTCTTATGCCTGCAACCTCTACAGAGGCCTGCCTGAAGCAACGCTTGCTGTATCCATGTTTCCTACGGTCTCATTATCACAAAGATCAGTGGCTTTCTTAATTATCATTATTTTTTATACAGCAACACTGCTAAGTTCTGTGCTTAGCAGGTATTAATTGCCTTTGTAAAAGACAAGATCCCATCATTTTCAAAGCCAACAGAGCTCTGCTCTGCAGTTTTTGGAAAGGGGATTTCAAATAGGAGTGATTTTTTATGTGATGGGACAAAATATGGGCAAGGGATAGGGGAACAGATGTAGCATAAGGTCAAAGTGATTAAGCAAAATACTTGCCTTGTGCTCTGCTATTTCCAAAGGGTTTGACAGCAGTGATGATAAAGGTGACCTTTCTGCTTCTGTTCATTCTACCCTCAGGCACAAATTCAGAAAACATTTCATAGATTCATGGATTTTGATACCAGAGGAGAGCGCTGTGATCAGCAACCTGACCTGCCACATCATCTAGGTTGTTTCACTTGAATTAGTCCTCTAGGTCAGGTAAACAAATTGCAGGTCAACGTAGTCCTGGTGTAGCTGTCATCAGTGTTCCTATCCAGATGAATTTTGCTATCTACTTGATGAAAATACCAGCTGAATGTAAGAATTCTGAAGGTGAGTAGTAAAGATCTGTAAGAGAACCAATGTGATGGTGCCCCACTGTAGGACTAACCTAATAAAAGAAAAAGTATGCCCCGATGTAGAAGCCAGAGTAGGATTTCAAATCATGGAAATTTCATGTACCACCTCTGCGGGAAAAAACCTTTTCAGGAGTCTACATTAACAATCCTTCAGTTTAGCAACTAAGACATCTGTTTTCCTGCCACGTACAATGCTAGGGCTAGTTTGGGAGCAAGCCAGAGGAAAGGTTTTCTCCACACTGTAGAGGCTGGGGACCTCTACAAGACGTGCTGCCAGGCAGGCCAACAATTTCTGGCAGAGAAAGAAGCCGTAAGCCCCACTTCCAGCGTGTCTAATATCTTAAAAGCTGGACAGCCATACAAGCACACAGCATTAGTGTCCAGGGACAGCAAGTCATGTAAAGGCATTACTTGAAAGGTTATGAAAACTAAGTGTAACAAGCACCCAAATTCCACTCCACTTTCCAATTATGGCAATAATGTTTAACATACCAAACAAGGAATTCAACATGTGTGTCTATTAGGTAATTTACTAACAGCCCTCCCCACCCCACAGAGATATGCAATGTAATGGATTGATTTACATTTGTGGTTTTGACCCACAGTAAAAAAGATTAATAGAGGAAAGTAAATTAATTTAGATGGCAAGCTACTTAACCTAATTGGATCAATGTAATTCTGGAAGAGCAGGGATCAAAATAACCTTAATATATCATAGTGCAATTCATCACCATGTCTGCAGTTTCAGACGTTGTCAGCTACAGTGCTCAGCAGTACCAGATGATTATCAGGTTTTTGCACTCCATGAACAGACGGAAAACAGCGTTATCGAGAGCTGCATCAACTGCTGGTTGCGATTAAAGAAAACCAGTTGAGGCAACACCACAACTTTCTCATTTATTCTCCCAAGATGCTAAAGTGCATTTCTTGAGTTAAATTACTTACGTACTTAGTCCCTGTGAGTCAGCATTGAGGATTCTTTTACATTTCCTAGAGTCAAATTAACAAGTAGAAGCTTTGATGGCTCAGAACAAGAAGCTTTATCCGCCCTGATCTATGGCAGACAGCATAGGCTTCCTCAACCTCTGCAAATCAGCAGGAAGCTTACCTCCCAGATTTGTTGAGCCACTGTCAGGTGTCAAACAGCTTCCACTAACCTAAGCCTCAGGGAATGTGATGAGCGTTACTTAAACCTGTAACCCTCACCTCCCCAGCCCTCTGCAATGTGTCTTAGGCAGTTTGTTTGGAGAGGGGGAAAATGTCCTGTTTTAAACACGTCAAACTTCTTATTCAACCCATCCAGCGTCAGGAATGGCAATTTCACACACTGTCTCTCACTTGTAAATGAGAAAATCAGTCCCTGCTCTCCAGGCAGCACTATGTTATTTCAAAAGGTTATAATGATATTTCATCACCTGGGGAGAGTCAGAAAGACAGAGACACACAAGTTAGAGATGGAAAAAGATCTAGTGGATCATACAGACTACCTCCCTGGTAGCCAGCTATGCTATAGATCAGATTAGGTCTGTCTTATCAATCTTCAAATGTCAGAAGCAATGCTGATCCCACCACTCTCAGAGGGAGAATACTTTGCATCCAGCAGATATTACTGTCATGATGCATTTACTGATACTCAGCCTTTTCTAGTTTGTCCTAGCTGGAATAAAATGCTTTTCTTTCTTGGTACATCTATCATTCAGCTATGTGCATTTTATTATCAAATTCTTCTTTAACGTGCCATGTATAGAACATCAGGCTATAAAAAGACCCAACAACAACTGTGTACTTTTCATGCTAGTGCTGCTCAGGAATAATCTAAGCATCACAACAGCAGGAGCAGACACCAGGGTTTTCCTTGGTGACATAAGAAGAAACTGGTAGACAAAAGCCTAAGGAGCAAATATCTAACAGCACACAGGCTTGTTTTTCTATCTGTCTTTCAGCATGAAACTCCTTTGCTTGCCTTCCCTGTTCCAGGTCATCCTGCTGCAACACAGATACAAGGGGGAAGACACCAACATTGTTATTTATGAAAACAAATCTACAAGTTTCTCTAAGCTGCTCTGTGAATCCGAAGTGACACCCAGCAACTGAGACTCAACAGCACTGCTTTAAAACCAAACAATACGATGTCTGAATGGTCTGGTACGTGTTTCTTCAACGTCCTGGGTGGTGTGTGACTCACTCCTCCCCATCTCAGAAGGACTATACCTTGCTCTGGCATGACATGGAGCATACAACGTGACCTTTGCTTCAGCAGGAAGCAGGGCCAGCAAAATAGACCCAAGATTTTACAACAATAAATCTCTGCTTCTACTAGCACTGTCTGATTGTTAGTGTTATGAGTGAGCAAGCAGAGACCTGGGCCTCTTCTCTTGAGCAGGCACCCAAACCCACCCACCAGTACCGGGGATGTGGTGTGATCTGCCTACTGCCATCAAGCATTAACTAGAACTTTGAGATGGGGTGAAATGAATTTGGAAATGGACACTAAGCTAAAATCCCATGTCTGAAATAGAAACACCTTCATCAATTTTCTAAAAACAGCACTGTGTTTTCTTTTGAATCTCCTGGAGGTGTAAAGCAGCCTCAAATCTGAGCATGTGCTTTGTAAGCTATTTGATCCCGAGGTCTAGCTTGCCCAGAAATGATTCTTGGGTACCCCCCATGCACACTGCAAGATTCACAGCACTGAGTCTTGCAGATCTTTGCAACTTTCTATCCTGTGGAATGATTTGGAAATGCAGCCCCTAACCTTCACCTTGAATCTTGTTTCAAATACGGTCACATATAGACATCTCTGTTCTGGAATCCAGCGTCCCAGCAATGCACTCTTTGATTAGGAGGTTTCACAGGGATGCTTTTTATGACGGACAGAAGGTGTTGGGAACCTGTTGAGCTTTTGAGAGGAACATAAGTTTTTAGTGCTCTTAAGCTTGCTTTTCTGCTTACCTTTGCTGTTGATTAACATCTCAGTCTAGATACACTTCTTTAAGAACTGGTGGTTTTAGGAAGAACATTAAGTATTCCTGTGACTTCTTAAATGATGCCAGTCGGCTGTTGTACCTACTCTGTGGGAGCACTGGTCATAATAAGCCACCAGTAGTGCAAACTTGACTGAAATCTGACCTTGGTGCTTCTCTTTCCTAGCAGCTCAGATGGATATCTGACCTTTGCTGATGCTTGTTACTCTTTCTCGTCCTTCCACATTATAAAGGGCCCATTTTCTCCCCCCACTGCCTCACTCTATTATACAAAGTCTTATTAAAACCCCTCTGGCTATGTGTTTCCAACCTTGCCTACAAGTGGGGGAGGTGAAGAAAGTAAAACTGGATGGCATATAATCAGAGATTAAAAATGTCATCTAAACATCTGCCTCCTCATACCATCATACTCCATTAATTCTTAAGCATCCCAAAGCAGGTCATTCTGACTTTTACACTACAATTAGTTGCTATTTCTTCAATTGCTGTATTTCTCCACAGGTATATCCAGAGGAATAAACAAGTCTGTTAAGCCTCCTGCCCTGCAGTGGCGATCTCAGTATAAGGACCTCCTGATACCCACAAAGGAGATATATGCAGAGGCATTTTTCAATTCTTCTTTCCCATTACAATATAAGGAATGAGTGAAACATGGGTAATGAGTTTCCCATTCACATGCACCTAACATCATCCTGCTCAGAAAACCACCACATATATTTTATAACCAGGTCTCATTTTTTCCCCTTGTTTAATTATCTTAAGTGATGTGAAATGCTTTTGGACATTTTCCCATTGCATGTCTCCACTTCATAATATCCTATCTTGCCACACTCCGGTGTGCTGCCATAGGGGGACTGCAACGACATAATTAAAGAACCTGAGAGATGGAAATTCACAGAGCTTAATTACCACAACAATTCTGAGGGAAAGAAGGGAGCAAAATAAAACTATAATAGCAAGGAAATCAAGCAGGCATCCAAAGTTTCAATATTGACTTTATGGTAGTAGCCTTTGGCCTGTTTCACACTGTCTGTCGATAGACAATTTGAGTAGATCAGACAGTACATCTGGCGTATATGCCTCTGTACTTCTACCCAGATTGTTTGTTGCTGGAATTTATATAATGCTGTGTCTACTGAAGTCCATACTGAAATCCTACTCCCATCCCCTTGTATGAGTGGAACAATACCTGTCACAAAGACAGCAACCTTTCACAAACACACGCTACAATGTCAAAGCTAAAGCCATGCTTTGAGCTACCCCTGGACAGTGCATTGAAACGTAGGTTCTCTATCAATCGCTCCTCTCCGGTGTGCTGGGAGCAGGAAGACGAGAGGGGCAAGCACAGCTTTTGAAGCCTACAATCATCCTGCCTTCAGAGCTAGCCACTACCTCCGGCTGCAGCAGATAGAAAACTAAAGAAACAGCCTAAGCAAACAAATCTGAACAGCTAAGGGAGAAAACCATCTCCCTGACTGGCAGTCACTGAGTGATTGAGAGCTTTCTTGTTTCCTGGTTGCTTGGAAAACAAACCATATACCTCACCTCCCCAAACTTCAATAGAAAAGGACTGAAACGAAATTAAGCCTGTCAGCAGCCTCCCATACTGTTCCAGGCTCTCAGTGCACACCCTGTTTCCACTGCTCATTGTAATGTTTATAGCAAACATTTATTTGCCAAAGCTGCAGCATTTATTTTATCATTCTAGCTCCAAAATGTTAACGAAGAGGCTAGTGCTAACCAGTGCTGCAGTAATAGCATGCTCTCCCTTGGACAATGATAAACAACCCATCCAACAAAGCAGATGGGTAGAAACAAATTCTCTCTCTCAAATGGCTTAAGCTTGGCCAAGCCCCTCAGGGTAGTCACTGATAATGGGACAGCATTAGGTACCCTGCACCTCAGGGGAGAAGCAACCCACATGGCATGTGTGGTGGGAATGAAAGGAATACTAGCCAGGTTTGCTCTGTCTTCGCAAGACAACTCGTGAACAGCAAAATGTCTCCAGCAGAAGAGGGAATGGCACCCCTTCTGTGAGCTTTGACTAAAACTGCTCATCTTGCATGCACTGAAAACCTAAGTCAGAACAGACAACGGCACACAAGGACAGGCCCAGTGGAATGGCTTTAACCTGCCAGAGGGGAGACTGAGATGAGCTCTTGGGCAGAAGCTCTTCCCTGTGAGGGTGCTGAGG
>JAOEHY010006167.1:0-21706 GCA_025447955.1 Psilopsiagon aurifrons | reverse complement strand
CATGGGGTAACGGGTTCAAACTGAAACAGGGGAAGTTCAGGTTGGATATGAGGAAGAAGTTCTTTCCTGTGAGGGTGGTGAGGCACTGCAATGGGTTGCCCAGGGAAGTTGGGAATGCTCCATCGCTGGCGGTGTTCAAGGCCGGAGCCTTGGGTGCCATGGTTTAATGTGAGGTGTCCTTGTCCATGGCAGGGGGGTTGGAACTGGATGATCTTAAGGTCCTTTCCAACCCAAACCATTCTATGGATCTATGTTTTGGGTTTGTGGCCAAACCAATAATAAAAAAGGGATGTTTTAGGTGAAGAATTATTACAAAGCATCAAGGTAGAATATTTGCTGAATTCCTTCTAAAAATGGGGAGAAATGAGGTTGGTTTTCTGCTTGCTTTCCAAAACAAATGTTTTCCCTCTCCCCTGTGTAGTTGGCGTTAGCACTTGAGTTAGATTTTCTCTATTGAATTGTATAAATCCTGTTACAAAAGAGGCAATGGGAACCTGTACTCTTGCCAGTGTAAACTTCATTGTTGGTAGCAGCGCTAGCACAAATGAATTCAGTGTGTTGCTGTTTACTTAGATATTTAGTCTTTTCCCATGTCTAGAGCCATTAGAGTGTGAAGTTTGAAGACAGCAAATGACAGAAGTAAAGTACTGACATCATGAACATTTGACTTGTCCGTTCTGGTGTCTGAAGCCCTCTAATCTCAACAAAGATAGTGAAAAATGGTACAATCACAGAATCCCGGACTGGTTTGTGTTGGAAGGGACCTGTAAGCTCATCCAGTCCCAACCCCTGCCCCAGCAGGGACACCTTCCTCTAGAGCAGGGTGCTTCAAGCCCGTGTCCAACCTGGCCTTGAGCACTGCCAGGGATGGGGCAGCCACAGTTTCTTTGTGCAACCCATTCTTTATGGAAGTTGATGATCATGGGTCTGAAATCACCACCAAAATTTAAGTAGATGAGAAGGAAACCTGGCACCAGTGGGAGTAAATGATTGAAATGGAGGATATAAGAAGGAGCAGGATGAGCTTGTGACGATGCTCCTTTGCTGAGTGTGTGCAGACGGAAGTTACTCAGGCAGCAGTTTGAGTAGATGTGGTCTCCTGCCTTCCCCAGCCTGTGTCCTATCACTTGGGGCATATCTTCCTTCTCCATTTCACTACTGTTTGGCCCCATCCCAGCTCCCAACCAGCTGTTCCCACCAAAACTGTGAATGGCTGAAAAGCAGCATGCGAGATGTTGATGGAAACTAAAAGGCTGCGTTCCCACAGGGCCCTGCTTGGGGACTGATGATGAGCTGTGCTTTGCAAACAGCCTCCCTTGGTGTCCTCTCTATTTTCAGCACTGGGTTAGATATTTATAAGAACAATTTAGACTTGGCACCACTTTAGTGTTAGTTTTAAGTGGCTGTGAATAGCAGTCTCCAGGGAAGGGGAAAAAGAAAGTGAAGACATCTCTGATTAAGAGGTTGAACTTCCTGCAAAGCCATGATTGGAGCATGGATGATCCAAGACAGTGGTGTCCTTCCAGCTATAGCCCCTCTTGGAGATGTATATTGGTTTCCAGGGGAGATGTTTGAGTGCCCCATGAGGATGCTGGTACTTTGCCAGCAGAAGAAAAGATGCAGTGATGGAGAGCTCAGTTCTTGCCAGATGTGATGGGTGAGAGATGCTCCTTTGCAGATGATGGAATATAAGCTGATATATAGGTTGCTGCTGTGGTGAGACAGAGCAAGCTTAGGGTGGGAAGGCTTCAGAATAGTGATGGGCTGCCAGAAGTTGGGGAGAAGAACATGCTTTGGGGCTGAAAATGGAGAATTAGAGAGAGAAGGTGAGGCTTGATGGGGGAGAGATGCTTCCTTATCATTTATCACCTGGGAGAAACCTGCCTAAGCGTATGCTATGCTAAAAAGCGCAAAGGAAGAAAGTTGTCCTTCAACCTCATCCCTTTGTTATTGGATTAATGCAGGATTGAGAAAAAGACTTGAGAAGAGTAAATTTTCAGTGAATTACAGTTAAATAAGCAGTTGATTTTAACAGCTGCTGCCATCCTATGTGCTTATGGAAGGGGAGAAGTGTCAATATAATGGGGAGGAGAAGGCCTACAGCAATACCTTCTTCTCTTCCATCTCTTTCATGAAAGTCTTGTCTCTGTGCTGCTGGTAACTGATTTAGAGGTGCTGCGACAGCTTCAAGCTCCTTTGCAGAATGTGGTGGTTTGCATGAGGGAAGGTCCTTTGGCTGAAAATGGCAGGGAAAAACCAAGGCCTTTTGCAGGACTGTAGAGCTGTGATTAATGGAGCCATGCAATAAGCCTTGCTTGGAAATCTTGTGGAAGCAGCAGGTTTTGGGGTCCTTAAGTTCCTATAGGTGTTGGAAATGAGCATCTGAGAAGAGGGCAATGTATTGTGCCCATATGAGAGAGCCTGCAATGAGGAGAATTCTCTTCTGTCTGGTTTCTAGCCCGTGAGCATAAACCCAGCTAGCAGGGGGTGGATATGCACTCATTCAATCCAAATGCTATACCCAAATAACCCCAGGATTTTCCTCCTCTTGTCCAGCACAAGGACTGGTCTATCTCAGTACCCTCTGGCTTAAACCAGAAGTTGCATCCTGGATTTAAGAAGTCTCATGATGAAAGATCTTGCTTTTTTTTCTCAAACTCCCTGGTTTTGGCACCTTTTTTGGGTGGTTACACTGAAAAATCCTGATGTGCTGCCTTCTTTTAAGCTTATTTTGATTTATTTCTCTTGTTAAACTGAATCTCTTGGCAGTCAAGCATGCAGGCTCTCACAAGGTATTTGTGGGCTGTAGCTCTAAGTGAGGCACATCTTATGTCTGAAGATGATGAGTGGCATCTGCATCCTGCTACAGATGCGGATGTGTTAAGGATTAACTTGTAGGTTCTGGTGCTGTGTTCTTGAGTGGTCCTCAATGGCCTTGATGCTATTTTGCATAACAGGATGCTGTTTTGGAGAGTGGATTGTGCTATTTTTGAATTGCCACATATTCTCTGTGGCTGTAGGAAATACCACAGGGATGGATTCAAGTCTGCAGAATCCATCTTTAATTGCACTGATGGACATAATTTGCCTTGAAGGGGCCCTAACAACTTGCAAAAGTGGATTACTTGGATCTATTTCTTGTTTTACTGCAGGCAATATTGAGGGTTCTTCATCTCCAAAGCCATCACATGCCTTTCTGGAAAGCCCGTCAAGAAACCATGTTTAGCTGTAGCACAGTATTAAAGCGGGTGACATGCAGTGGCCTTTTGTATACAGAAGTCAAGCTAGGTGACTTAATAGTCCCTTTGGTTTTTAAACCAAATGTTGCATGTATTTCATTTCATGATGTAAAAAGCTTCTAAATTAAGGGCAGAGGTTACATTGCCAAATACATTGCAGCTGCTCATCCTCGTTTGGATGGGAAAGCTGCTGCAAGTCCTGGAACAGAAAGGCTTGGAAGCAGAAATGCCGAATAATCTTTTAATACCGATATTCACATTCATGGTTCTCTTCTGGGAGTCAGGCCAAGTTTCTAAGTAGAGGAATTGCACATAGCTCCCGGTCCTGCCCTTCACCCCAACAGCATCCCACAACAGGTACAGCCCGAGATTAATTTCCTCGCTGGAGTTTCCAATCCATTTATTAATAACTCAAACTATTTGCTGTTTCAGGCAAGTGGTTGGGTTTGCATTAAGGGGGGCAGAAGTCATATTTCCCTATGGGGCAATTGCTCTTTGGAGTTTGTAAGTAAATCTCATTGAATTAAGAAAGCCACCGCGTGCTAAAACTCTGCAGCTTTCTTGCAGTGCGTGTGTGGTATTGAATCTGATGGTTGTGGCTGTGCCTTCATCTTCACCAGGAAAAGGCTGTAGCAGCTCAGCAGGTGTGTTTTGTACGTGTGTTTATTGCAAGCAGTTTTGGCTGCCCCATCCCTGGCAGTGCTCAAGGCCAGGTTGGACACAGGGGCTTGGAGCAAGCTGCTCGAGTGGAAGGTGTCCCTGCCTGTGGCAGGGGTTGGAACTGGAAGAGCTTTAAGGTCCCTTCCAACCCAAACCAGTCTGGGATTCTATGAAGCTGGAAAACTCATAGGAAGGGCTTGGGAGCACAAGTGGGTTATGGTGATATTTTGGGAGTTGTTCTTTCAAGCTGCACCTGATGGAGGCTGAGCAAGCACCCAGAATGGCTGCCACACCAGCTCTGTCTCCTGACCTGTGCACTTGGTTATATGTGTGTGCACATGTGAAATCTTGACATTAGGCATTACTCACATCAGATCTCAGCTGTAGTTGCTGCAGCCTCATTCCCACTGGGCTTTGCTAGCAAACCAGGATGCTGCAGTGTTGTGCAATGCTGTTGGCTGCCTGTTTTCTGAGGCGCCATCTGCAATTCAATTCTCAGCCTGATAAATACATTAGTGAGGTGAGGTGAGGAAACATTGCTGTGCAAATGTGACTAATGATGTTAAATCCTAGGCCTGTAGAAAGGTCCTTCACATAGTCCTGCAAACAAGATTTGAGCTGGTTATACCATTGTGGAGCGTAGACAGATCTCTGCCTCGGCTTGCTAATGCGATGTAAAATCCCCAGAGCCCCATGGATGTCTGAGTTACACTTTGTTTGGTGCTTGGGTGTCCCTGCTTGTTGCAGGGGGGTGGATTAGAGGACCTTTGAAGGTCCTTTCCAACCCAAACCAGTCTATGATTGTGTGTCTTGCGGTGCACACAGGTTTCCGATGCATTCAGAAGTGTTGGGGTGTGGGTAGAATGAAGCTCTGTACCATGACCATGTGCACATGGAAGGTTTGGTTTCTGGTAGGTACCTCTACAGCATTCAGTGGTTAGTGGGGAACAAGAAGAAGATATGTGGAGATTTGGCCTCCCTGGCATCCAGCACAAGGCATTTCAGTAATCTGCCAACTTAGAATCATAGAATGGTTTGGGTCAGAAATGACCTTAAGATCACCCAGTTCCAACCCCCTGCCATGGGCAGGGATGGCTCACACTAGATCATGTCTCCCAAAGCTCTCTCCAACCTGGCCTTGAGCACTGCCTGTATTGTTTTAGAGATGACTTGGCTGCCTGTGGGATCTGGGTGGAGATACAGACGACTTCAACACTGAGGTGTTTGACTCGGATTCCTACAATGCTTTTGTCTTTATGAATTGGGAGCCTCTGGGCTGCTAATGTGCTGCCTTTATTAGCAAAACCAATGAACAAAGGTGAAAAACATAATGAATGTTCTTCATTGTTGGCTGTGAAGTTGATCTACAATTTCTAACTGCCTTCACTGCTTTCTGAGGTGCTGGAACAGGCTGCCCAAAGGTGTTGTGAATGCCCTATCCCTGGCAATGTTCAAGGCCACGTTGGACACAGGGCTTGGAGCAAGCTGCTCCAGTGGAAGGTGTCGCTGCCCGTGGCAGGGGGTTGGAACTGGAAGAGCTTTAAGGTCCCTTCAACCTAAACCATTCTATGAGTCTCTGGAAAAGGGACCTTGAATTTAGAGGTTTTTGATTACAGATTCAACCTTTTTCTCCAGATTGTTTCCAGAAGAACTACTGCTGTGCTCCATAGTGCGATTTTAAGGCTGTAAGTGGCAGCTGGAGATGTGCAAAGAGAAGCTGTGCTTATGTGTGGCTGGAGGTTTTAAGGGGTTTATTTGGTGGCTGCTCCTTGTAGCACATCTCATCCTTGAAAATCAGTCTTTTGCTTTGTGCCATCTCTGCAGTGAGCTGTTAAAGCAGAGGAGCTGATGAACTGGTCTGGACCCATCATTTGTCATGTTCTTCTTGATGTGTACTTTTGAGCCTTTATTTGGCGACAGGCTTATTTGCAGTTGATGTCAGCCAGCACTTGAGAATCAACTGACTTCAGTGCAGTCAAAAGAGGCCCTTTTTCAGGGACAGTTATGGAAAAGAAAAATGAAACAAGTGAGGTCTTGTTCGAGGTCTTCTAACTTGGAGCATTCTAACTCTTAGTAGTTGAGTCAACTTCCTTGTGTACTTTGCTGAGGCCTCGGTGGCCAGTTGTGAAGCTGAAGTTTACTTTTGGGTGCAAAATCCAGTTGCCATCAAATATGGCTTGGAAGTTTGCTCGTCTCGCTTTATATGAACCAAAGTTGTGCCCTGCTCTAAGGAGAGTAGCTCTTCCCTCCCTACCCATCAGTTGGGTGTCTGAGGTTGCTGGGATCATGCTGTGATAGCCAGCTCTTGACTTGAGGGTGATGTGACTAGAAGATGCCTGATTACTTTAACCTCACCTTATGCATAAATCTTCTTTCTGGGCTGAAATTCCAACAGCGATGGAAAACTCAACCATTTAATGGGATCAAATCAGTTGGATGCTTACCAAAAGGAAGAGGAGCTAAACTCAGCTTCTTTTCCAGTCCATTGCAGGAGAAACCAACCCTTCTCTTGGTCCCCGATGCTGGTTTACCCCATGACTGCAGTTTCATTCTTGCTAGCTGCTATCTCTTCATGCTTTACATTTTTTAACGTAGTTATGCTGGTCTTCCTGGAAAAACAAACCGCCTCCTGCTTCCTCTAACTCAGAACACGTTGCTATGCCTTGCTTTAGGGTTTGCTTAGTTTGTAACCACCAAAACCACAAATCTTGAGCAAACTGCACTGCTGCGAGCTGTGCCTTATTGTCTTGGGGCTTTCCTTCCCCAGTAAGGTCAAAATCTGAAGTTGAATTGTGTGGGGTGATGTAGCTTTTAGCTGAGTGATATCTGGAAAGGATATTTCATTGCTTCTCTTTTTGAGGTTGATGTGAATCTGTGTGTGTTGTGAGAGTTACCAACAATGCACCCAAGTCTGAACAAGCTCTTCTGCTGCAGTGCTCTGCAGCCATCAGGGGTTCCTGCTTCTTCAGCAGGAAGTGAGTGATAAATGGCAAAACATGAAGTGGAACCTGCCTGGATGCTGCTGTGTTACTCTCCAGTGTTTTATCTCTGCTTCAATTATGGCATTGCTGTGGATACAAGGCCTTGAATAAGCTATTGCTTGATGAGCAAATTCCAGCACTTAAATTATTCCCATGATGGCTAATTGAACTTTTATTATTTTTCCTAACATTTAGATCTTGAGAAGTGAAAATATTAAATCCTTAAATCCTTCAAGGAAAACTTCTGCTTCCTCTGCACACGGATGCTGACTTTGGATAACTCAGCTGCTTCTGCAGCTTGTGACTTCATTTGGTTTCCCTTTGGCAGTGCACTGAACCCATTTAAATCTTTTACAGGGAAAAATAGGTAAATCCCTTCCATATGTCAAGCATTAGAAAAAGACATGATTTCCTTGACTTGCACAAAGTGTCCTGTTGTCTGGCAGATACTGAAACAAGTGCACCCTTGTTTCTGGGAAGCCAAGCTCTAACCTCATGCTGGTAGATCTGACTTGTCACTGTCCGCTGTTTCAGATAGTCTCTGTTCACATTAGCTGGGTATGTGGAGGCTGGGGAGAACCCTGATCTTATTGATTTTTCCCCTTAAAAGAGAAGGTTCCGTTTTTCCCTGCGCTAAATCTTTCTATTATAGTCCTTCAGGTCACTGGGTTGCTGCCAAAGGATAGGGGAGAAAGCATTTTGCCTATTAGCCTGCTCAATAGCTTTTGTTAACAGATGTGTCTTTGCCCTCTGGATCTCATCACATGGGATAAATAAGCCTGTGTATTGATGGGGCAGCGTCTCGTCGAACAAAGTGCAGGCACATAGGACTTGCCAACTGGGTCAGCCAAAAGGTCGTCTTGCTCAGCATCCTGTCTCTGCAAGGACCCAACAATGGGTGTTTTGGAGGAGCAAGAGATCATCCTGTTTGTGCTCTGTGCTCTCTTCTTCTCTCTCCTGTTTTCTAGCAAGCCATAGTCGAATGATAAACCCAGCATCACTCCTTGAAGCTGCCTGTGCTCATCAGGAGTGACCTTGTGCCAACAGCTTGCTCCAGAAATGCTGTAAAACCGAAAATGGCTTGCGATATGAAAAATGAATCGTTTTGAAGGTTTCCTGGGACACTGGAAGCTGGTTTAGGAGTCTTTGAGTGAAGAACACCTGGAAAACTGGAAGGTGGCTGAATTGGGGTCTTTGTTAGTGGATATGTTTCTGCGCTTAGGGCTTGCAAGGGACTGGGTGTTACTTTCCAGCCTGGTATCTCTTCCTTAATGGCAAGCCATAGAAACAGAGGTCAGGCAGGTGAGGGAGCGTTCAGGCCTCTTCTGCTGGTGAACAGGCGTTCAGAGTAACTGGAAAGGGGCACAAGCATCTGTCACTACCCACTGGTCCCTTTAGGGATGCTGCGCAGTGATGAGTACATGGGATGAGACATGAAACTTGGGCATCTTCCACTTCCTGGTACAGTGGATGGCCAATTTGGCCAAGAGGAAGACGACAGCAAGACAAACAGGGCCTTGGGTGGTAAGGAGAAATAGGGGTGGGGGTTTTAAAGGGTTATAAGCAGTGCTCAACAAAAATTCTGATGAATGATAAGAATTGAGATCTGTTGACTTAAAAAAGCCAAACGAACCCAAAAACCTCCTAACAACCGAAAAACCCCTGGAATACAGCAAGAGAAGGGTTAAAGTTTGAGTGCAGGTGATGGGAAATTCACTTGGTTAATTTGTGTCCTTAGCAAGGAAGCTTTCTATTTGACAGCTATGTGAACTAATAGATCACAAAAGGATGAAGGAGCTACAGGCTGTCCACATAGAGCTGAGCATCAGCCTTGGACTGTGTAGTCCTTAACATGACTTCTGTAACCAAGGTGTGGGCAGTTGGCTAAGGGAGCATGGGTTGTGTGGTGGTATGTTTGATAGGGGAATGAGTGCTGGTCTGAGATTTCACTCCCTCCTTCCCTTTGTAGCTCTCTTTTTGCTCCTTTATAACAGTTTTTACCTATATGGCTGGCTTGAACTTCCAATTCTTTTTCTTGCGCTCATGAGATTGCTCTTCTTGTCTATGTCCTTGCTGTCCTGATGCACTGAGACTTGTAAAACCTCAAGGCAAAGCCTGGGGAAGAGGAAAGGGTGGATGAAGGGCAGGGAAATAAAACAGCAGAGGATGGATGAGACTGTGTGATCCAATAGTTGGCTGCACTTTTTGACTTTAATTATTTGATGTCCATCAACTTGCCTGGAAAGTGAGTGGAAAAACCTTTCCAATTGAATAGATATTTCTTGATCGTATCTTAAAACTGATAAACCCCACAATGTTTCCTATTGAGATTGCTTTGGGTGGACACACAGACTTCTTTGGACAATAAAATGGTATTAAGGTGATCTTTGAGTACACTCAATCTGAGCACTGGAGAATCGGACAAGTGGTTGGAGATGGTCCCAGGGATCTCCTTCAATATATTGTATTTTCACGTTAGTCTCAGGGTAGGATATTGTTCTGCTGCTCTGAGCCTTCCTGTACTGTACAGCTCAGGCAGAGCTTACATGGGAGTAGAAACAGGTTCAGGATCGTCACCTCTTGGCTTGTTTTTTGCTGGATTTCTGCTATTAGTAGTTTTTAGCTCTGTTCAGGGATACCATGCGAACATATCATCTTCCTAATGCTTCTAGGGCTCACGTATCTTGTTGAGTCTGAACTTGTGGATAAAGTGCTTTTTCTTCCAACTTCTTGTTCACATGTGTCTCAGCCTGATCTTTGCATCTTCTTTGCTCAGAAGCATGAACTGGGCACCCAAACTGCAGGTGACCTCATCTAAATCAGTGCAGTTCACATCCAGCCTATACCCAAGCTGTAAGCTGCTCAAGAGTGGATTGACTTTGTGTTCTAAGAGAGATTGTGTTGGTAGAAAGGATAAGGGTGTTGGTGCTGTAATGTGCAAATCATGTGAAATAAACCTAAAATGCTGATTTTGTGATGGATTTGCCCAGCAGGTTGAGATTTTAGGCCTGGATCAGTTCTCCTTTGACCTGTGTTCTGCATCCACATTTGTCTATACCCAAAGGATATGATGCTCTGATGTCCTGAGACTATATAGCCTAGATAATCTTAAGGTCCTTTCCAACTCTAACTGTTCTGTGATTCTATGATTTTTCCCATGTCTTATAAGTATAGGAGAAGGCTGCTGTTGCATCCATCCTGATTCCTTAGGGATTCTGCAACAGGTCTGGTGTAAAACAGTTGTCTTGAGGGGAAAGTGTCATGAGACAGCGGGAGAGGTTGACTCCAGGGCATGACCAATGCCGAGGCACAAGAGCTTCTGAGTATTTATAGGTTTGTTTTCAATGGAAATGTTGGTTAATAACAGCAATGGCTTGGATCATGCAGGAGAATTTGGTAGCTGAATAGCTCCCAAGAGGCTGATAGCATAAACACATTTAGAAGCAGAGAGATGAGTGGCGTCTGCTGGCCTGGGTCATCTTTGTAATGATTGGCATGAAAAACATCTCAGGGCAGCATCAAATGTGTGATGTGGGGAGCTTGACTCCTCCAGAAGTGACCAGCACATTTCTCCCTTGCAGTAAAAGTTCCTCCCAGAATCACAGACTTGGTTATTCATCTTTTCCTTTTTAATGTCTGTTTCTGATTCTGGAATCCAGCTCTTGGTCTCAGCAATATCCCTTTAAAACTTCCAGCCAACCTGGGAAATAGTTATTACTTTTTCGTTCCCCATCTTCCTTGGCTGGAAGAGGGCTTTGCTCTATAATTCAGTTGGTATTCTCACTGGGTTTAATTTCATCAGTTCCTCACTGAGAGCCTGTCACTGTTTCCATAATAACCCACAATGTTTATGGGCAGCAGATAAAGCTGTGAAAGGTTTTGTGTGCATACATACGAGCCTTCAAGCAGAGATCTGGGAGGAATTTTGTGTCTTCAGTTATTGAAGTTAGAGCCAGAGGAAAAAGTTATCCATTTGGCATGTCACTTGCAGCACTGTGTGCAGTTCTGGTGTACTCAACATAAGAAGCATGGAGCTGTTGGAGCAAGTCCAGAGGAGGCCATGAGGATGATCAGGGGCTGGAGCACCTCCCGTATGGAGCCAGGCTGAGAACATTGGGGCTGTTGAGCCTGGAGAAGAGAAACTGCGTGGAGACCTCAGAGCAGCTCCAGCGTCTGAAGGGGGCTATAGGGATGCTGGGGAGGGACTCTTCATTAGGGACTGCAGTGATAGGACATGGGGTAACGGGTTCAAACTGAAACAGGGGAAGTTCAGGTTGGACCTAAGGCAGAAGTTCTTTATTGTGAGGGTGCTGAGGCGCTGGCACAGGGTGCCCAGAGAAGCTGTGGCTGCCCCTTCCCTGGCAGTGTTGAAGGCCAGGTTGGACACAGGGCTTGGAGCAACTGCTCTATGGAAGGTGTCCCTGTCTGTGGCAGGGGTTTTGCCTGGATGAGCTTTAAGGTCCCTTCCAATCCAAACCATTCTGTGATTTGTGGTGAACAGCCCACACCCTGGACTGTCGCCACTTGTTGGATAATGCCAAGCCAAGCATTTGCATTTGGTGGCTTCCTTCAACCCAAGTTCCTTCTTTGACTTTCTGGTTGGGTTCGGATCTTTGTGTCCTGCTTTGTGCAGTGTTTATTATCCAGGCCATTGCCTGATCAGGAGCTTATTTCTGCTGAGGAATTCGGTGGTATCTCAGTACCACTCAAATAACAACTCCATCACTCCTTCCTCTCCCCAGTGCATTACAGATGGGCAGAAAAATATTCATCATCAAAGTAATTCACCTTACATAGCTTCGTTTGTCTGATGGAGCCTGAGGTGAGGGACTACTTGACTTTAGGGTGGATTTATTAATGTAAAATACAAACACATCTGGCTCATCAGCTTTCCAAAATCAATGTGTCCGGCAAAGTTTGGTCAGGTTCCTTTACACCAGCAGCGCAGTGGTGATGGTGAGCTCATTATTGGGCTAAAGATGTGCCCTTCATATCAGA
Source organism: Psilopsiagon aurifrons (assembly GCA_025447955.1). Lineage (NCBI taxonomy): Eukaryota > Metazoa > Chordata > Aves > Psittaciformes > Psittacidae > Psilopsiagon > Psilopsiagon aurifrons. Next base: position 9,828 of record JAOEHY010006167.1, on the reverse strand, counting down.
AACCTCTCTCCTCTGCCTGAATGTGTCTAACTGAAGTGGGGATATTCAGAAACTAAATGGATTACTATGAAATAAAACCACCCAGGAGCTTTTATAATGAGCTTATTCCTGGTTGGGAGCGCCATAGCACCATCAGGAGCTGCTGCTTCTGATCTCTGTTTTTTGAATGACGTTAAATAATGGTGTGTTTGCTTTGATGTCTATCAGAAACCTAGCCTGGTTTGCCAAGAACATCCTTATTCCAGACTGCAAGGTGTTTCTTTAGCTTAAATCTTCAGCCTCCTCCATAAACTGATCATTCTTCATGGCATACGGAGCTCCTTGTTTTATGCAGGAGTTTACCTAGCTGAGATGTGGAGTATTGATGGTGGAGCTCATAAACCATGGTTCAGTGAGTTTCATTGTGCATGATGACTATAATTCATTGAGGGACAGAAACTCTGCTTTGTCCTGAGGTTGGGTTTCTTCTGTAATCTTATCTAAGAGCCTCAACTGTGTTTGGATTCTTGCCTTCATATTCTGTCATTCCTGTCTGTGGGTTTCTTATTGTAATAAAAGCCCTGAAGGATAGATATGATGGGGCCTGGGGTCTGGCCCCTGTCTTACTGGTCTTTTAAGGTATAAATGTACTGTTTCTTCTTCATCTGCTGATGGGGACCACTGGTCTGATATCAATGAAATGATGTTTAACACTTTCAGTGCTCTGCAGATCTGTGAAAGTGGTGAGGTGGTGAATGTGTGCATGTACCACTGCTTGGGGAATAAATGTTGCAGTGGCCAAAAAGATGTGCTTTTGTATGTATTGCAGGTATTCCATCTCTGGAAGTATTCACACACCATGTAGACGAGGCTCTCAGTGCTGTGGGTTTGTGGTGGCCTTGGCAGTGCTGGGCAGTGGTTGGACTTTATGGTCTTGTAGGTCTTTTCCAGCCTGGTTGTCTCTGTGATTGTATGAATTGAAGTTGTAACTGGTTGTGTTCTATGCCACCCATGGTGAGACTGGAAAATGAGTTAGGAGTGCATATAACCTGTGTTACCCTCAGTAGGCAGGTTATATGTGCTATTCAACACCGAAGAAATCAACACCTCTTGATTTCTTTTGGCTTTTCTAATATTTAAAGTAGAATGTATCTCGCTAAATATGCACGTACATGCAAGTTTATTAGGATTCCTTCTGCTTCCTCATGTAGCATGTGGCCAAATGAACTTCTTCCTCTTGGGTTTTTGTAATGAAAGTGTTCAACACCCTCGTGGTATAGAAAAGTGAGTAGATGTGGATACAGAGCAGCAGGGAGGAGTGGTATGTTCTCTTTCTGAACATGACAGTAATGCAGTGATGCTGCAAAGGCTCTTCAAAGGCTCTTGGAGAACAGAGTGGCTGCAGGAGGATGCTGATGTGTAAATGCACTTATGTGTGACATACAGGATACAGTGTACTAAAGGGCTGTGATATGTCCTGGAGCAACTTTCCAGGCCTGATGTCTTCACACTGAGACCAAATGCCCTCTGGGGAGATGCTGTGTTTGAATTGCTGCATTGCTTTTCTCAGATAGAGGGATCAGTGGATAAATATCTCTGTGGAGCAGCCTGGCTTAATTATTTAAAGCTATCTGTGATTCCACTTTCCCTTTCCTGGAAGCTTCTGCAGAATTCAAGGGAGCACTTTTTCCTGCTCTGGGAAACAAAGCTTTCCCATGCTGAGCTTGCTCCTTAAAAGCAGATTGATGTGAGAGCATCTCAGCAGTTACAGCTGGGGCAGAGCAATGAGGAAGGGACCATCTCCCTCCCTTTTGTCTCCATCTTCTAAACTGATCAAAGCATAAGTGGCTTTCTTTGTCTGCCCTGGCTTTGCCAGGTAAGGAGTTGGATTGGGAGCTCTGGCGAAGGGCAAGGTGCCTGGTGCATGGACCGCACCAAGCTCACAGCTTGGTTTATGGCAGATGCTCCCTGGAGGCAAATGCATCTTGTGACTCACTTGCAAACCTGCACAGCCTTGGAGAATGGGATGCTGCAATCACATTTATTGTCTCTTTGGCAAAGCTCAAGCTCTTGGGTCTAAATTACAGAGTCCTTGATTGTGAGAGCCTGTCCTCATTAACATTGCCATTGCTAATGTGTGGTGATTATTTGCTGGAGCAGGGTCTAGGAAGGAGGAAAGCGCTGGCTGAGGCTCTCTGCAGTTGTCTTGGTTCAAATCTTCCTTTTGCTGAGGGTTTTTAGCCAGTTTGCATCCATTTGCATGTTTCTCCTTCAGTGTAGCATCCTCCTTGTGTTTCAGCAATTTCAGTGTGAAACAAGTAGGGAGATGTTCTTTTTCAGTCCTGGACCACTGCTAAAGGGATTTGTGTGTTGGAAGGCTCATCTATACTGATGCTGGGTGTGTTTTAGTCCCTGGCTCTATTGGTCTGTCAGGATGTTTTAAGACAGCTGGCGCTAAACAATTCTATTTCACAACAGGGTTAAGGTTCAGGATTGCTCTCCACCCTCTCTCTCTAGGTGTGATTCATGAGATAATTCACTGCCTGTGCTCCCAAATTGTCTTCCTTATCAATTACCACTTGTTTTCCAGCCTATCATTACATGGGTTGGAAGCTGGGCTTCCCCAGTGGAATGAGTTTGCCTCCGAGGCTGCCAGCAGTGATGGATGGGTTCACCTCGAGTCAGATGCGCGCTAGAAATACTCCTGCTGCTTCCTTTAAAAGGATGCTGGGCAAGCATATTAAATGTGATGGATGGTGGCAATCTGCCACTGCAGGTATTAGGGTGACAATGTGAATTGCTGGTTGTTTTTCTACGACCTTTCAGTGTTCATTTTTCTGTGCATGAGATGCTCTTGGACCCGTTCTGTTGTCAGGGTTACCCAACTCTCACCCCTTCTGCTTATTGAGGGCCGTCTTATAAAGCACTATAGGACATCTTTGGAGATGAAGACCTCTCTTCTTCTCCTCCCTTCACTCCCTCTGACTTGTCTACAAATGGCGATAGTCATCTTGCCCTTAGGATGCTGCTCCTAAGGGTGTTGCTTTATCTTTGCTTTGTAAATGACTCCCATCAGCAACACTAGAGGGTGAATTGTGGAAGCATCTGCTGGTGTTTGCACCTTAACTGAGCTGTCGGTGCTGGCAGTGCATTATGAGAGGCCAGCGCTCAACTTTTTATTAGTCCAGGGCCTTTGTGGCTTGAAAACAAATTAAATTTGAGATTCTCAACACTTGCAAACAATGTTTAAAGCTATTACAGAGTCAGAGGAGGGTGAAATGACTGCGAAAGCTCCCATTATAATCCTTACCACTGATTGAAGTGGTTTCAGAGGTGCTGTGTGATGTTAAGTTTAAGGGCTTAATAAAGCAAACAAAAACCAGCAACGGGCTATAATGGATTTTGAAGCAACTTCTGGATTTTCCTTCTTCTGCCATGTGAGGAAAGGCTGAGAGAGCTGGGACTGTTCAGCCTGGAGAAGAGAAGCCCCAGGGACGCCTGATCCCATATGCCAGGAGTTAAAGGGTGGCTCCAAAGATGATGGATTTTTACAAGGAATCCCATGGAAAAGCCAAGGGGTGATGGGCACAGGTTACTGCTGGGGAGATTCCCTCTGGACACAAGAGGCAAATTTTTCCCAATGAGAACAACCAGCCATTGGAATAATCTCCCCAGGGAGCCAACTCCTCAGCATTGGACACTTAAGATTGGGCTGGACAGGATGCTGGGCATCTAGTCTGGCTCATGCTGTGCCAGGAAAGGTTGGAGCGACGATCCCCGAGGTCCCTTCAAACTGGGGTTCTGTGATTCTGCAGAGGTCTGCAGTGAAGTTTGGGGCTGCAGTGTTATTGGTAGGGTGAAAGTGGTGTGGGAAAAAAGGTCTCCAGTTCCAGTGCTGATGATCAGTGGTACCTTCTGCCGGGATGGCTGTGGATGAGGGGGCATTGACTCTGCAGGGAACAACCCATTGGAAGCCTACGCCACTACTTCCCCTCCCTTCTTCTCTGCATTGTTTTTCTCCCTCTTTCTGTGCTCTCTTCTTGCTTTCATCTTTTCTTGCTTACAAGGAGAGAAATAGCCCAAATCTCTCTCCTAAGACCTGCAAGGTGAGTAACATCAGACTGCTCAAATGCAAACCCTTTAACTCCACTACCTCATTTGCACTAGAGCTGCTGGGGACAATGAGTTCTTGTTCTACCTGATGATGCTGATTTTCAGACCCCGCCAAACTAAGAGTGTTTTTCCCCTGCTTTGAACTCTATAAAGAAAAGCACTTTGAAGGCTCTTCTCACAACCAGGCAAAGTGCTATTCATGTTTTTCTATTTTACATTTTAAGTGTATGAGCAGCTTCTTCAGGCCCAGCTTACTCAGATGCTGCTGTCAGTAGGTGTTAAAATCGGGTGGAAAGTCCTGAAGAAGTCAAATTAAATAGGTTGTCATTGTTTCCTCTGTGTTTGTGCGTCCTCTTTGGAGCAAATTAAAACCAATCTGAGCTCTGCAGTTCCAGCTTTCCCCTCTCCACTGACCTGCAGTGCCCCGTGTATCCCTTTCTCTGTGGTGAAGGGAGATGCTGAGAACAGTATTAAAAAACCCCTGTGTCAGAAACCAAAGGAAAGACAAGATTCAGCAAATACAGCTCAAGGAGTACAAGTGAATTGAAGTGATTAATATGGTGTTAGACTTCTGTAGATATTAAACATCCTGAGCTCTTGCACAAATGGAGCTGCAGGGCACAGGGAGTGGGTTGTTCCTGCTGAGGGCTGTTCTGTTGCAGTGAATGTAAGGGCTGGCTTTGGCCAGCTGTACATTTGGAAGGGTCAGGGGTAGCTGTGCCAAACTGGGGCTCTTTCATGCCCTATGACAGCAATGAGTCCAGCTGTTGTATGATAAATATTATAGTGGATATTATGGAGTGGATATTGCCACCCCCATTACTTCCAGGCCTGTCTGTGCAGCTGCTGTTTGTGCCCAGGTTTAATTATAGCAGTGATATCTAAAGATGAGCACATCCCTCTTTGTGATACCACCCCCAATCAGCACCCACAGAGGAAATTCCCCTCTTTCCTCCTCCTAAATGTGTGACTGTCAATTGAGAACTGCGTTTGCTTCCCACATACGGGAGCAGTGAGAGTGAACCAGTACATCACTGTGTACAGGGAGGCCAAGGACACGGGATGTCCAATGTCATCTTTTGGATGTTTGGCACATTTGAACGGCAACATTTCCCAAAAGAGCCTTGGAGGTTTCAAAGGGGATGGGGGGAGTGAGGTCTGTATGCTGAAATGCTTGTATGGGGAATAAAAAGCTTGCAAAACCAAGGCTGTCCGCTCAGCAGAATGGAGCATCAAGTTCATTTTACAAATGGCAGTTGGTCCTTTTAAAATTGGCTCTTCTCCATGAAGAAATACAGGAGATACAGAAAGCAGTGACAAAACAATGTATTTAAGGACATCTTGGAAAAAGAGGGGGATTTGAGATCAGGAGAGGACTCTAAATGTGGAGCTGAAAGGGGAAATTTGCAAGTAATGGTCTTGAAAATCATGTCTCTCCTGTTGATGGAGAAGGCCTTTGAGATGTGTGATCAGCAGATGCGTTAAAAGCCACCCAGATACCTGTGGAAGTAAGTTCCTAGGTGAGAAATTGGTATCTTTTGAAGGATGGGAACGATGATGCATTTGTAGTGAGCCTTTGATCTTGGCAGGTTCCTCTGATACCTCCTACAAGCTTCAGGCTGGTTTACAGGCTGCTAGGACTGTTCAGAGGGTTATGAGGGGTGTTTAGTTTGAGGCTGCCTCCAGTACCTATAGCCTTGGTACCATGTGGCTGTTTAGGTACATATATAGAGGAATTGTAGTGTGTTGCCTGTTCCTTGGCTATCTGGGGTGTGTGTCCCTGGCCAAGGGGACACATGCCTGGTTGGAAAGCCCAGGGTCTGGCTCAGCATAGGAAAATAGGAGGGATGCACAACGTCCCCTCTCTCCCTGGAGCTAGCTGCGAATTGTTCATCTCCTTTATAGAGGAAGAAGCTGTGGCTGTCCCATCTCTGGCAATGTTCAAGTCCAAGTTGCACTCGGGGTCTTTGGAGCAAGCTGCTCTAGTGGAAGGTGTCCCTGCCTGTGGCAGGGGGTTGGAACTGGATGAGCTTTAAGGTCCCTTCCAGACATGGGGCTGAGTGGTCAATACCAGAGTTATTGTCCTGTTTTGTTCTAGGATAACATAGTCTTTGCATGCAGCTGTGCAAAACGTATCTCCTGGGCTGGTGCACAATAACATCTGGGTAAAAGCTGTGTTCTTTTCCTCCTTTATGTGAACAGGAATTGAGTGTTGTCCCAGCCCACAACGGCTGGGTTCAAAATCCCAGGCTTAAATACGCTCTATTCTGTGCTGTTCTCTACATCCTGGCCCTGCCTATTTCATGTCTTCCACCAAATAGGCTTATGCTCAGTAACGTGTTGACTGACCTATGTTTTAGTAGCTTAAAGCTCCGTTTTTTCTGGAAAAGGGCCAATGAGCATCATGAAAATGCTGCTGTTTGTTAGCTGCACTGTGCTGGCTGGTGGGTCTGGTCCTTAGCTCCTGATTTGCCGCTACTCTCGTCACCAAAGAGTGGTGATGTACCTCAATGCTTGTCTGTACATCCAGCCTGCCCCTATTTTAGTTGTAAGGGGATTTCTTCCTCCTTCCTTCCTCTTTCTTTACCAAGCTTCTCCTTTTCTGTAGTGTCTATGCTCTGGGGGGGGGTAGCATGAATTGAGATATAGAAGAAGCCTTTACAGGCCAACAGCTTTTTCTCATCTGATGTGTGGCGAAGGCTGTTGGAAGTGCAGCTTTCACACCCTTTGCTGGTGTTCGCTCTGCTTTTCCCATGGTTGATGGATCTAGTGTCACCCTTTGAGTGCACAGGAGCAGATCTGCCAGGCCTGCAGGTAATATTCAAGATAAAAGGCTCCCAATGAACCATTTTTGCCTTTATGGTTTTATGAAGGCAAAAATCTTGCAGAATATACAGAATTTGCTTCTTCCTGTGTATTGAGTCATTCTTGACTCATTCAAGAGGACTTCTGTGTTCTGCCTAGCTGATGGACTGCAGTGTTTTAATGGAACAAAGTGGTTTGGGGTTAGTGGTGAGCAGCCTCTAGCAATGTGAATGCTGGCTTGTGTATTGTGTGAAGAAGGTGGGGGACACAGTTCCTGGTGCTTTTTAATACTTTTTGGCTTTTCTCTCTATAAAGACACATATCCCTCTCCTGATATTTAAGACTTCAGCTGTCTCAACCAAGTTATTAGTGCTATAAGTAGCTTATTGCTCCATAAAGACCTTGCTGTATTGTCCTTCGTTGGATATCACCAGTGCATGCTGGAAAGGCGATTGTGTCCTGCATGGGTTGTCTTCTCTAAAGACAAGATAGTAATAAGTTATTTTTTGGATGAGTTGAGCAGTGATGGGTGATTTGGGCCCTCAAAGTCCAACTGCAGGATCATTTGGCTGAAGAGAGTTAGCTTGTGTATGAGGCTGCAGGTTATACTCCTGGATTGTCTGGGTGTAAGCTTGATTGGTCATGCAATAGCCTCTCCTACGAGACATAGGATGTACTCTAGACGCCTGATTGGAGATTGGGGAACATGTTTCTCACCCTAGTGTAGAATCATAGAATATCTAGAGTTGGAAGAGACCCATAAGGATCATTGAGTCTGACTCCCTGTTCCTCCCAGGACTGTGTAGCAATAAATGGCACGAGATTACACTGATTTCAAGGATTAGATCCTCATATTCCAAGGACACTGGGGCATTCCCAGGCGTCTGAAATTGCATTCTAATTTAAGGTAACCCACAGGTCATCATGGCTTCAGGAAGATGTTAGGATGCCTGCTTGCTTCTGAAAAGTAGGTTGCTTCTTGTATAGATTTGGACGATGGTTTCACTTCCCATGTGTGGAAGCAGTTCCCACTTTTCCCACTTCTGTGCTGTGGAGTAAAACTTGGAAGAGATACTATGAAAGTTGCATTAATAAACAGCTTTAAAGAAAAATCCCAGCTCTTATTTAGGACTTTTGGGGTTTTTTGCTTCCATCTTCCAGGTGTCTATTGAGAAAGATGTCATCTTTGAGCTTAACTTCATAAAACGTCCATTGCAATTTCTTAGTTAGATATAGGTAAATGGGTTCCAAGTGGCAGGGGAAGATGCCAGAAGTCTGAATGCCAGGTCTCAGTGTCAAACATAAGAGGCAAGTAGCCTAAATTTACTGGGATTTTTATTTTCTACTGACCAAATCACAGTTGCAGAACTGCTTCTTGTGTATAGCCTATCTTAATGGGATACCAGCTGCAGGCATCGGCTAGAGAGGCATGTGTCAGATTGAGGTGACAAATGCCATGTTGCACACTGGGACTAGATGTCTAAAAGAGATGATGATAACCAGAGGTGTGTTTAAAACCACAAGTGCAAATGAACCTCCCTTCAGTTGATGCCACGTTTTCGATGGAAACGCTTGTGCAGAGCCTGCCTGGATGCTAAGCCAGGTTGATGTGGTCCAAATATACAGAGATATATAATAATACTGAGTATCTATTTTATTCTATATTCTATATTATATTCTAAATTATTTAATATAGAATATATGTAATATAGAATATATAAAGACATCTTCAGAAACAAAGGTGACCCTGAATAAAAGCAGTGCCCTTGACTTGTGCACCCAGTGCTGGAGCTGGTGAGTGGATTGGCATGGGATCAGCTGGGTGCATCCTGCTGGCGCACATGGATTAAGATGCACTTAAAATAATCAGGCATCCTTCAGAGACAGGGCAGTAAATACTTGCAAAGACTAATTTAATCATTTCCTATCTGATGAAGACCAAAATCCTTTCTATTTTGAAGTAGGGATCATGGTAGTTTAACAAATGCGTGAAGGCAGCTGAGGTAAAAGTACCTGTAACTGCAATCACTGCACTGCATTTTAGTCTCAAATAGTGCTGCTTTATACTCTGATGGATCAAAATTGAGTACATAAGGTAAAGTCCAGTTACAGCTTGCAAGCCTCTTACCTTTGGATGTAGCTGCTCAAAATACAGAATCACAGAATAGTTGGGGTTGGAAAAGGACCTTAAGATCATCCAATTCCAGCCCCCCTGCCGTGGGAAGGGACACCTCCTCCTAAACCATGGCACCCAAGGCTCTGTCCAACCTAATGGGAAATGGATTCTTGCATAGCACTGGCATTGTGTTGCTCTTCCTGCTAGGTCTTGGTTAGAGTGGGGAAATGCAGCTAAATCTGCCAAAATACTTCAATTTTTTGAGAATTGGTGGAGGAAATGATGGATGTTTAGACAAGAATTCATCATGATAAAGTAGCTGGGTATTATTCTGGCCTCTTGATTATGTAATAGTGATCATTCTGTCAACTCTGGAGAAGTAAAGTAACATCTCAAGTTCAGAGAAGAGAATACAAAGTGTGAAAGATACTTTTCTGTGGGGCTCTAGGAAGTATCTGCTTTGAAAAAGGAACTTGAGAACCTGGAGTTTTGTTTTCCAGCCCTACATCTCAGTTTGGAGTTTTGGGTTTTATTTGAAGAATTACTACTCCTAGAATCAGAACTTGCTTTTTGGATGGGTTTGCATAGATTTGAGAGGATGAGCCAGTGCCTGTCCTCCCAAAGAGCAGGGTATATAGAGAAGAGGTCATAGAACCATAGAATAGTCAGGGTTGGAATGGACCTTAAGCTCATCCAGTTCCAACCCCTGCCATGGGCAGGGACACCTCACACTAAACTATGGCACCCAAGGCTCTGTCCAACCCGGCCTTGAACACCGCCAGCGATGGAGCATTCCCAACTTCCCTGGGCAACCC
>JAOEHY010006163.1:0-14892 GCA_025447955.1 Psilopsiagon aurifrons | reverse complement strand
GGTACTTCGGATAGCCTATATCAACCCTGGACCTTCTGGAAATAAATGATTTCGTTTCCTAACCAGAAACGGGGTCCATGCCTTATTCTCCACAGAAATGCTGATAGAAATGGAACATAAATCTCTCCTATGCAATGGACAGATGATACTGAAATCATGTAAAGATTGTAAGGGAAAAGGAAATTACCAGTGAGTATACCTTGGTAGCAGGTTAGGTACTTCCCATAAACAAGAAGACACAATTTGTTGCTACTTCTTATGATTTTATTTACAGGCTGCCAAAGAACACATTCTACAACTGAAGTTTTGACTCCCACTTGTAATATTAATCTTTCATTATCCTCTTTGAGAAACTTCCTTTCTCATCACAATTGACTGTGGTGCCAGATGAAGAGAAACACAGTCCAGGAAGAATTTTATGATTAAGAGGTGTGGGCAGCTTTAAAATCCTAAAGGAAAATGTTTTGTATTGTAGTGTGTGGATTATTGATCTGTGGAAACAAAAAGATAGAAAACCTTTTTGAAAAAGCAGTTAAACTAAGGACCGTTTAGCTAAACTTTAAACTGTTATTTGTACTATTAGAAGCATTTGGGGAAAAAAATCCCCCTCCACAAGAAACACAAAAATCAGAAGTTCTTTTCATTCAGAAATGGGGGAAAGAAGTCCTCAGAAATGTTAAAATTACCTGTAAATAAAAATGGCAAAATTTAGGTTTTGGAAAAAATAAAAATAAAATCCAGAGTTTCTTTGCATATCAACATGTTTTGCTGAAAATCATGTTTCAATTCAAGTTTGTCAAGATATATTTCTGATTATATCATAACCTGAGATCTGATAAAAGATTCTTTAACCTTAGCAGTTTAGGAACACATATATATGTATGGTGCTCAATAAATACATCAGTATCAAGAGAAAACAGGTATTTTTTCAGAAATTCACAGATATATGTACATATAAATTCAACGTATATGCTACATACATAAATATAAATGTAGTATTTTAAGCAAATACTATTTTTATATAAATAATTGAAAGTTTTATATAGATTTGTTATAATATCTTAAAATTGATATATGTAGTAGATGGTATTATATAGAAATATATATAATATATATAATATATATGGATCCTCTGTGCATCTTGAAGGAAGCAGTGAAGGGCATTGCTGAAGGATTCAAATGACTTTCCCAGTTCTAAGCAATTCTTGGCCATCTCACAGCAAATCTAGGTCTGCCTGGTAGACTCATAGCCTATTTGTTTACCATAAAAGCAAGTCAGAGTAAGGCTCATAAAATTCTGGCATCATATTGAAGTTCTCAAATTTGAAGTTAAAAGAAGGATTTAAGCAAATAAGCAATGTGTGTTTTTCCATACTTCAATTTGCTCAGTACTGCTACAGTCAGTATTCCACGTGACTAGTACGTGGGCAATGGAACAGTTATGCATAGTTTCCCAAACACTTTTATATAGCAAGAAAGTTTGACAGTGGTCAGATTTCTTTCAGAGGAGTTGCTATTATCCTTGGGCCATGCACAGATAGTGAGGGAGTCACCCATATGATTGCTGTAAGTGTTGTGCTGCCATAATATTCTGCAGGCAAGCAGAACATGTTTTGGGCTCTGAACCTGAAGAAAATGCCCAGTCATCCCTTCAGTGAGATTTGTAATTTTTCTGATAGGAAGTATCTGAAAAATGTTAGAGGGGCCAGAGACAGCAGCAGCAGGCAGCTTTTAGGAAGGGATTTACACAGCAAATGCAAATGAGTGCAGGTCAGAGTATTTAAAGGCAAGAAGTTTCTTTCCTTGCTGAGGTGGCACAGTTATTGCCACGAAACTAAGGTACCTTGTCTTCCCAAAGTACACCCTCATTAAGAGGCCTCATTACCTTCCTCAGAGCTTGGCTTAACATGACAGTGAGACCTCTAATAAAAAGCCACAGCGGCAGCTGTGCTGAAAATGCCATCCATCATGGTAAACCACAGCTTCTTGGCAGGGTTTGGAGGAAGAGACTAACACTCTGGTCATCCAGGCAAGGACAGATGTACAATTCCCAGCCTGCTGTGTCCTTTGGTGTCCTTCCAGAGCAGGCCAGGACATGTAGGAGCTGCAACAGTATGGACCCCACTGTGGTCCAAGTGCTGTGGAGGTGGACACCCCTCAGGAGGTAAGTCAAGCATGCAAGATGCCCAGCTTAAGTGGTCTGATCATTTCTTCCCTGCTGTGTCTCACCTTAACCTGATGCACCCCTCAAAGCAGTCATGGTTTGCAGATACTGGGTTTCTCCAATGCTTTGCACAGGAGGACCCTAGAGCTCTGTGTCTGCTAATAAAGAAATGCTATGTTCCTTTTAATCCTTTAGGGGTCTAGAAGTGCTTTCAAAAATGCAGCAACCTGCCAGTTCTGTGGTGGATTGTACAGGTAAAGTCTTCCTAGCATTAGATGAATGATCTTCAAAATTATTTCCTCATCTTTTGATGAACCCTTTGATGAGAATAGATAAATATTGTACTGCTTTATTTTCTTGACACAATCTTTGTTACATGAATGAGGCAGTACCTTTTAATGTCTTGTGCCTCCTTTGAATTATAGAAATATGCTGTTAAGTTTCTAACTTTTTCAGTGGGCTGTGTTTCCAATAGATGGCCATTCCACTCTATTTTATCAGCTTCACTTAATTTGTGGGAAGAGGCAGGCATCTTCAAGGCAGACAGTTGAAAGTACTTACTCTTTCTTACTCGCAGGAAAATATTTCACAAGTGATACTCAGCATTAACATCTTGATGCTTTAGTAGATGAGAAAACATAAGTTCAGGCAAGCGGAAATATATTCTCACAGCAAGAAGAGGATGCAGCACATGCCTTCTGGAGGTTTGTTATGAAGCTGAGATGGGTAATCCTCCATTTATTCCTGTATGAAAACACAAATATATACAAATGTCTTCTTGTAGAAATATAACGAGTAATTGCATTATATTTTACCATCTTTCAATATCAACAGCAACAACATAAATATTGAAGAACACAAATTTAAGACCTAGTCTTTGAATCCCTTAGCCCAGCCAAAAAGTGGTGTTACTTATTTAATGGAGTAACTTTAAAAATGACTAGTGGTTTTCTCAAGGATCACCCCCTTAACAACAATATTAATTGTTAATGAATAAAAATCCTAATTGTTGTTAATGTACACATATATCAGAGCTACCGTAATGGCCAAAATCTTTACCCAGATATCATCTTTTATAAAGAAATCTATGTGTAAATTCACATATATGTATGTATTATTTGCCTGTCTATAACAGAAAGACTTGGTACAATGGTACAGGGAAAGTTAAACCAAACATAGAATAGAATCATAGAATCATAGAATAGTTAGGGTTGGAAAGAACCTTAAGATCATCTAGTTCCAATCCCCGTGCCGTGGGCAGGGACACCTCTCACTAAACCATGCCACCCAAGGCTATGTCCAGCCCAACCTTGAAGACCGCCAGCAATGGAGCATTCACAACTTCCCTGGGCAGCCCATTCCAGTGCCTCACCACCCTTACAGTAAAAATTTCTCCCTCATATCCAATCAGAGGGCAGGATCACCTCCCTCGACCTGCTGGTCACGCTCCTTTTGATGCAGCCCACGATACGGTTGCCTTTCTGGGCTGCAAGCACACACTACTGGCTCATGTTCATTTTTCCATTGACCAACACCCCCAAGTCCTTCTCCGCAGGGCTGCTCTCAATCTCTTCTCTGACCAACCTGTAGCTGTGCCTGGGACTGCTTCGACCCAGGTGTAGGACCTTGCACTTGGCATGGTTAAACTTCATCAGGTTGGAATCTGCCTGCCTCACAAGCATGTTAAGGTCCCTCTGCATGTCATTCCTTCCCTCCAATGTATCAACTGAACCACACAGCTTGGTGTCATCTGCAAACTTGCTGAGGGCACACTCAATCCCACTGTCCATGCCACCAACAAAGATGTTGAACAAGATCGGTCCCAACACCCATCCCTGAGGGACACCACTTGTTACTGGTCTCCAGCTGGACATTGAGCCATTCAGCACAACTCTTTGCATGCAGCCATCCAGCCAGTTCCTTATCTACTGAGTGGTCCACCTATCAAATTGATGTCTCTCCAACTTAGAGACAAGGATGTCATGTGGGTCAGAGTCAAACGCTTTGCACAAGTCCACGTAGATGACATCAACTGCTCTACCCCTGTCCATCAGTTCTGTAGCTCCATCATAGAAGGCCACCAGATTGGTCAGGCAGGGTTTCCCCTTAGTGAAGCCATGCTGGCTGTCATCAAGCACCTTGTTGTTTTTCATGTACCCCAGCATGCCTTCCAGGAGAATCTGCTCCAAGATTTTGCCAGGCACAGAGGTGAGGCTGACTGATCTGTAGTTCCACAGCTCATCTATTTTCCTCTTCTTGAAAATGGGGGTTGTATTTCCCTTTTTCCATTCGTCTGTAACTTCACCTGACTGCCATGATTTTTCAAATATGATGGACATTGGCTTAGCAACTTCATTCACCAGCTCCTTCAGGACCCGCGGATGGATTTCATCATGTGCCATGGACTTGTGCACATTCAGGTTCCTAAGATGGTCTCAAACCAGATCCTCTCCTACAGTGGGCCCAGCGTCATCATTCTCACAGTCCCTCCGTCTGCCTTCCAAGACTTGGAATGTGTGGTCGTAACATGCCTGAATCTAAACAAAACAAAGGGTAGTGGATTTAGATAAAAACTTTGTAGCAGGATGTTTGCGGGGGGTGGGGGGGGCACTCCGTACAGCACACAGAGATTAATGTAATCAGAGTGTTGCCCATTTATTTTAACTCAAGTGTGCCTTTTATAGAGAGTTTCAAGATACTAGAACATTCAGTAACATCTGATTGGTTAACATTCCTTAGCCGGCTGTTAACAATCGCGTAATGATTGGTTGACTGCCACAGCATGTTTCCAATCACAACACGTTTCCAAGTTCAAGAACAGTAAGTTCCAGGTTGAAGCTACCCTCTCCCTCCTGTACATACATGCCCTCAGGCAAGGTCCTAAAGCCTTCACTCACTACTTCAGGATTGTAAAGTAGCTGTCTGGATTGCTCACATGACCGTGTTCACTCAAGTACATTCCCACAGATGTTCACGTATGTTTCTGCATATATATCTATTTCCAAATGAACAGACCAGTCTAAGAAAAAAAACCTGCTTGTGCTTTTTTTCCTAGCTTCTTTTTTCTCTATGTTCATTCCATAATTAATGCTAAACTCTACAAGAGACAAAATCATAGTAGAAATCTTACAAAACCAGCAAATACAGAAACATTGCTCAAAATACAACTAAATGGTACTTACTGCTTTATCTAACGCATCCATTTAAATAGTTGCTGCAACTGTAGTTTTTGTGCCTTTTTTATTTACTCTGTCAAAATACTTGTGGCAATGTAATTTTTGTTCTCTGCAATATAATAGGTGAGGAGTTGAGAACATCTATGCAAATCTATTCAACTGCAGATATGTAACAAAATGGAATTAAAGAAAAAAAAAGTCACCTTGTTGAATCCTGGTGCAATTTATAGATGGCCAAGCAACACCAACATTATCTTATGATTTTAGGCAGCTAACCAAAAACTGTGAATAAGAAATTAGAACAGAAGACATTCAGAGAAATAGTCACAA
Source organism: Psilopsiagon aurifrons (assembly GCA_025447955.1). NCBI lineage: Eukaryota > Metazoa > Chordata > Aves > Psittaciformes > Psittacidae > Psilopsiagon > Psilopsiagon aurifrons. The sequence goes on along the minus strand of JAOEHY010006163.1, from coordinate 9,222 downwards.
AACGGAACTTTTGAACAATCCATGGATTTGCAGTATTTGCTGTTACACAAAACATTCATTGAATGATTGGGATTAATAAACACTGATGTAGATGCTGAATACACCATGAGCATAAAGAAGGGCTTAATTTGGTGCAGTTTGTTCTACTTTAAACCTGAATCACAGTTTGAGATAAGATATACCACACGGTAATCCTCAGGTGTGAGTCTCATAGTTCATATGTTAAGATACACTGTCAAAACTCTTCTCTAACACTAAAAGGTTTTCCTGCCTATTGACTGTCATTAGGCTAGGGACCAATGTTAACTATTAAAGCGCTAGTAAGTGAATGAAAGAAGAAACGAATGAATGTGCTTTTACTCTTCTGCTTGAAATAATTCAATCTGCCATTAAACAGAAGTTCCATTCACATTGAATGTAAGATATGAGGTTTTGAGATTAGGGGGTGATTTATGTTCCTAAACGCTGGAGTAAGCAGTAGGTAGACTACCAGAAACCACAGCCTGTGGCTTGTTGCCCTCCTCTATGGTAAGAGTTTGCAGAGAGAAGTCCATCTAACTCTTAATACAAACTGCAGCATAGAAAAGTAAGGTCATCAGCTAATTGTAGAGCTTAGCACTTCCAATCAACCACTCACCCAAACTCAACCTCAGTGCTGCCTATTTATTTTTAGCCACGGCACAATTAACACCCCATTAAATATTACACCTGCAGAGCCTCTTCCTTTCAATATGTTGCTGTCTTTTCCAGTCTCCCTGCACTTTAAATGTGTGCCCTGGAATTTCTTTTTCTCTCTTTTTAAAAAATGATTTCAAGTTTTCAATCACAGTTACTGACAACAGTCTGAAGTTAAAGACTACTCTTTGTTTTCAAAATATGCATGAAATTCTCCAGCATATGTAATTACATAGCCAATGCGCTAGAAAAGGATAACACATACAATGTTGTTTTGCCTTGTATGTTTTTCCAGGCTCCAGACAGCTATGGATTATGTATTTCATGAGCTAGAATCTATATCCCTTCTGTATTTTTATTCAGACAGAACTACCCCATTTACAGGTCAAGCACTTTATTTAGATAACCCACCACACACTGTACTTTCTCAATCCTCTTTCATCCCACTTCCTGGTCCCTGTCACTTGGAGCATGACTTTTGATTAATTTCAAGGTGTCATGTTTGTGACTTTGGCTGAGTTCCCCCTGGTGCCTTTACTCTCCTCTTCTCCAGGGATGTTGCTGTTGAGGACCCCACATGTGACAGATGGGCTTCCACTTTGCTTGTGAAAAAGGCCACTCTAGCTTGTCCAGAGCAGCTTTGTGACAGAGCTGTGCCTGCTTTGCTTGGATGGAGGGGCTCCCGGAACCCAGACCTGGTTAGATCTGGGATCCTCTTCCTAAAATTGTCAAGAGAACTGACTCAGCTGTGATCTCCCATGTCTCAGGCAGCCTGAGACTTGCACAAAAGGACGGAAGCAGATTTGCCTAAAAATAGTCATCACAGGAAACAAACTTCCTATCAGCCTAATTTAATTAGAGCTTAGGTAAGATACTGTTTAATAGAATCAGATTGATCTATGGCACTTCCTCTGGCCAGCCGCATCTCACAAATTTGAACCAGCTGCAGATAGCTTAATAATCTGCCCATTAGTAACTCCCCAGCCTTCCCACAGAGACCTGGTACTTCTGAACATAACAGGTCTTGTTACAAAGACTAGAAAAGAGCATTTGAACAGGAAGTAAATCAGCCAAGACATGCAAGGGGTAGAGCACACCCATCACTGAAACATCCTGAGTTCAGAACACTATGATGTGTGCACTGTCCTGCTTGCACTTGGAGCCAGGCAGGCATAAATAGGTTCTGACCTGAAAACAGCGTAAGCTGTGGTTGGTCCTGTACTCTGACCTGGCTAATGAATCCACCTAGAGCTGTTAAGGCTGGCTGTGGATGTTTGCCTGTTGGGATGCACGGGCTGTGCACACTCACATTAGCCTGCTAAAACCCATGTAGACACATGTTGAGTAAACCCATCTGGAAGGGAAAACATATTGGACATTTATTTAAAGTCTGTTGAACTGAGCTTTGAGTCCACAGTGTTAGCTGCTAATATTATTTCCCCAGTCTATGGCTTTAGGAAAGACCCTTACTGGAAATTTTACTACATACATGCTTTAATTCCCTGTAAACCAAAAGCAAATAGCTTAATCCCCGCTGGCATTACTTGTGCTTTGTTTGTCAGGGGGAAACAAAGAGATGTAATTAACTGTAATGGTCTGCATGGACAACTGGCTCACAGAGAAAATAAATAAGGGAGAAAGTGAAACTTAAGGCCCAGTGGTGCCCCCAAAAAACATCCCAGACTGCAGCTTTTAGTTTTAATTTAAATAACAGCTTATATTCACAAGGGAATCCCAGTATGGTCTCAAAAGAGAAAGGCCTTTCTTTCCTGTCACCAACCCTCTCTCCCCCCTTGCTTAAGTGACCTCAGTTTGAACCTTACAAATGATATTTGAATCTGTTTACGAAACATTATAATGAGAGAAAACAAATCACAGCTCTTCCATAAATCACACATCGACCAGAGCTTTTTTTCCCTAGAACATGAAAATCTCCTACTTTCTACACCCCAGATGGCAATGTCTTCAGACAGCTTCCAGTCTTATAATGTCAGAGCATGTGGTGTTACATTTAAACTCCAAAGAGTCTGTTTTTTACTCACATTGCCAGAAAAAGATGTTCCAGTAGAGTACCAGCCAGATGACTGCCCTCGCATCTTTAAATCTGGAAAGTGTTGCAACATATGCCACAAACAGTTTGGACCACTGCTGGGAGAGGTGGCAAAGTTCCCAGTTCACTGCATAGAGGAGTTCTTGCCTCTGCACTGTGCAACTATGCATAAGACAATAATTTTTTTATTGTATTTATGTAAAAATGAGGAACAATTTATCATCTTTCAGGGTTAGACTTGTATTCAGGCCTGATTATCTATAGTACAAATGAATATTAAGAAGCTGTTATGAATTTGGGTGTCTGTCAGACTGCAGAAAAGAAAAGGTGTAGGATAAAAGAGAAAACACAACTTTCATATTTCTGTACTTAATTCAGTGCATTATGAACATCACAGCAGGTTCCCACTTGAGTAAAGTATGACTCACCTCTCTTGCCCACACATACTGCCTCTCCCCTGCATGACATTCAATAAGCATCTGCAAAAGTGCCTAGTTACTAACAGAAATTCAGTTGATCATACAGAAGATGAGTGAAAAGAAATATCAATCTTTTTAAGCTTTTGTGTTTCTTTTTCCAGCCCCCACCACCTCTTTTTCTGGCTCTAAATTTGGATAGATTTCCATTCTGGGAACTTTCAAAGAATATAAATTGAACTAGGTGCCCACATCTGATTGGCATTCATCATGCCAGTTTGAAAATTGCCGTGAAAAGCTTTGAAAAAATCAGACCATCTGATTCTGTTTCGATATCTTTGTTTCTTTTTTACCACCTTTTCCTCATGCTCCAGTGGAAGGCTTTATCCTCCTGATTTCTGGATTGTCTTTCACTGTCTCATGCGACTGTCTCTTCTGTTCTGGGCTCCAGACCATGCTTTTAAAATTTCTGGTTTGCTTTGTGTATATCAGTCTGCATGACACAACTACCTGTAACTCTTTACTACCGCTTTATGCAATTTGTTAAGTTATTAGCCCTGCTGTTAAACATAGACACCTTATTTTAGATGTCAGTTTTTTTCTCTCAGATTTGGGAGCTGTCATATGTTGCTTGTTAGACAGAAGAGCTCTCTTCTGGATAGCAGAGGCAAAGTTTGCTGCCTGTTACACAGATTAAATGTGAATTAGAGGCAGCTCTCTGCAGAGACAAGTGGAGACCTGAGTGATCTCCAGGGCCACCAACAAAGTGGCCCTGAGCATTTGATGGACGCTGAGCAGAAGATGTTATTAAGGACAGGACACTCCAGAAAAACTCAGAGAAAACTACTTCTGGAAAGAAATTATAGATGTGCTTATATAATTAGGAGCTGAGAGATGTGTTGTTTGAAGTCCTACCTCTAAGAGTAACTTTAGAGCCCTTGGTGAAGTGGACAAATAGCCTAGAGAACTCTGATGTTGGAGCAAATGGGAGTGCTGACCAGGTCTACAGAACATCTCAGGGAGTATTTGGATATGTTTACTAAACATCTCCCAGAAAAGGGATATCCCATTTAACCTGAGTGTGTATATGGTTTTTGTGACATCAAAACTAAAGCAAGGTGGTAATGCACTTGGGTGGGATGAATGCTTACTTCCCTGTTGCATTATCTGAGTCACTGAGTGCAGTGAGGCCAAGGGGAACATGCTGTTCTTTCTCTCCTTCCTTGAAAGAAAAGGCATTTTAAAATACATTCTGTAAACAGGAGAACCATCAGAATTTCCTCTCCTTCACAGCTGCCAGACATAAGCATCCCTATCCTACCTCTTTAGCCATCAAAGTTCTCAAAGAATTCTTATCTTCCATTTAGAAGACAGCTGTCTCCTGCAGAGGTACACACCTCAGTGTAATAATAATAAAAAAAAAAGTCACTTCAGGAGTCATTATAATCTTCGGAAGACATCTCATTTACTTATTTAGCAAAGAAAGCAAGGGAAGTAATGTGAAGAAAAAAAACAGGTGAATTAAAATGAGCAAATCAAAGAGAAACAGGCCTAGTGGAGTCCCCGTGGTCTTTACCTGTTTGTTCTTGCTTCTTAACAAGTGAATTTGAACCATTTCTGTCTATTGTAATTCTTCAACAATATTCCATTAGGATATGAGAAACCATCCGGTTAGGCATGACGAATATGTTTCATTTAATTTCATTATTTAGCACATTTGGAAGAGATTTATCACGATTAATCTCAAGAGAAGGAAAATGAATTAGATACCTTTGCTATACATCAGTTTCATAGCTGATGAATTCAACAGTTTTGTCTGGCAAATTAGAAAGGCAAGTTTGCACAACATGAATCCCCCTCTCTAAACCCTATGCTTAAAAACTAGTCCTTTTCAGGACTGGAAATTGAAGCATATGTTTAAATTCCATTTCTGAAGCATCTGCTTCAGCAGTGCTTAGAAGGATGATAAGTTTAGGTACATTAAGGTGCCTTTCTGATGTCTAAATTTTTAATGTTACAGCAGCCATCATTCTACCCTTCCCCCACATATAGTTTGTTATAGCCTGAGGATCTGACTCTTTCTACTTATAAACTTTTTTTTTTTTTTTTTAAATCTGACTCTTGCAGCTGCTAAGGACTCGGTTTCACACGCATTGCTTGCACCAGAATCCCCAGTTCACACAGACACAGCCGATATCCTTCCAGTGCCCCCACTACAAGACATGAGCTACATGAGGTTTCCTGACTGCATCCATCTTGAAAGTGGTGCTGGCATTTTAAGCCCAATTTGGCAGCCAGGTAAGTGAAAGCAGTGTAAATGCACACAGCAAGCACACTTACGTCTGATCTTAATGAACTTCAGTTAGTACTTCATACTAAGTATACAATGCTCCATCGCTGGCGGTGTTCCAGGCCAGGTTGGACAAAGCCTTGGGTGACATGATTTAGTGTGAGGTGCCTCTGCCCATGGCAGGAGGGTTGGAATTAGATGATCTTAAGGTCCTTTCCAACCCTAACTACTCTATGATCCTATGAAATGATGAGATATTTACATTGACCAGAGGTTTAATCCTGTGGTAACTCCTTAAGATACAGCATTAAGACCTTTCCTACCTCATGCTTGGGAGGCTAGAGATCCTCTCCAGACTAAAGGCATTTTTCATTAATTTTATATTACCCTGTAATGGGATGAAATATTGTGAACAATATAGTGATATTTTTTCCCAGCTTCAATTTCATCCCCCAAAGGATATTTACTGCAGTAAATAATGTGAAATACAGCTGGCTTGATCAAAAGAAATCAGCTTTTGATATTAAGGTTAAAAGCAAAATTCTTTCTTGCCTGTCTATAACCCACTGTCCAGGAAATTTCCTTTATTTACCACTTGTCAAATAAAAAACTTTCTATGTTCTGAGAAGGCTTTGTCCTTCTATCCCATTTCTCATCCACCTCACTACTAATTGTAACCGAAACTGCAGGGTCGGGCAGAGCTGCTGCTTAACAGATCGACCAGTGTTTAACTTTTATTTGGAACAAAAACATTTACTAACAACTTGATTGTAGTAATTGTGCTTATAATTCCTTTGAACTAGCACACCATTCCAAAATGCAGAATCCCAATTTAAATAAAAAAATACTTAAAAAATGTCTAAATTGGCCAGATAAACTGAATCCCTAATGTGAAGTGTTCTTTGTGGTTAATGAACTATTCCACTGATAGTAAAAGCTTGGTGTAAAATCACTGGTGTTCATAATGTGGACCAGTAATAACACTGTTCCTTATTATTGTGATTATTTCTTGCTGCAGTACAGCTTAAGGGGAAAGATGATTCATTAATAAATTCCCATTATTTTTTCCTAATTCTGGTAATTATTGCCTTTCCATTTTGTACCAGCATGATGCCTAGATTCAAAGGTTAAGCCCTACATATCTGATGGGCTTACTGCACACCTCAGGATACTGTATCCATGGAAATTCGAGAATGACACAGAGTTGTTCTGTCAACCTCTGAGGCTTCCTGCATAAAATATGGACTGAGTTTATGATATATCAAAGCTGATGCTAGATCTTTGTAGTGTTCACTTCTTGGTGAATTAATATTGCAAAAAGTTTGAAAATAATATGGAGAAATGAAAGCAAAGGGAAACCTTTTCTGTGGGGATATGAAGCTTTTGTAGAAGCATAGAATTCTTTAGGTTGGAAAAGACTTTCATGATTGCGTTCAACAATTAACCTAAACTATCAAGTCCACCAATAAAGGCATATTTTAACCACCACATCTAATATTTTTTAAATACCTTCAGGGATGGTGTCTCAACCACTTCCCTGGGCAGCCTGTTCCAATGCTTGACAACCCTTTCGGTGAAGAAAGTTTTCCTAATATCCAATCTAAACCTCCCCTGGCACACCTTGAGGCCATCATCTCTTGTCCTATCACTTGTTACTTGGGCGAAGAGTCGATGCAAACCCCATTTCAAATAGATGTAGGGAGCAATAAGGTCTACCTTGAGCCTCCTTTTCTCCAGGCAAAACAACCCCAGTTCCCTCAGCTGCTCCTTATGGCACTTGTGCTCTAGACCCTTCACCAGCTTTGTTGTCCTTCTCTGGATGAGCTCCAGCACCTCAAGGTCTCTCCTGTAGTGAGGGCGCCAGAACTGAACACAGGATTTTTTCTGCAGCCTCACCAGCACTAAATACATAGGGATGATCACTTCCCTAGTCCTGCTGTCCACACCATTTCTGGTACAAGCCATGGTGCTGTTGGCCTTCTTGGCCACCTGGGCACAAGCTGGCTCATGTCCAGCTGGCTATCAAGAAACTTCCCCCAGGTCTTTTTCCTCTGGGCAGCTTTACAGCCATTCTTCCCCCTGACATGAAGGAATTTTGTCTTCTTTCCCAGTGTATGTGTGAAACATGGATTCCACAGTAGTAGTGGTGGTAGTAGGAGTTTCAACAAAATAAAAGGTGCTTTTCTTCTTCTAGTCAAATAATGCATTTTGTAAGGAGTGGATTTTTATCCACACTGATATCTGAATACAATCAAAAAATCTGGTTGCATTTCAGAGATGAAAAGCAGAATTCATATCCCTAGTGTCAGACAGAGAAAACAACGTGTAAAGTGTCATGAGGGAGTAAAACATCTAGGATATTCTGGCAATATCAATGACAAGACTGCAATAGTAGAAGCCACAAATCTTTCTGAATACTGCTTTAAAGGTTAGTTTTGGAACCTGCCCACTCCTTTGTCAACCTGATGGGAGGCACTGCACAAATGCCTCCATTTCTTTCTGCCTTTAGGACATAGCAACCAACACAAATTAACTTCTTTGCTTCACGTAAGAACCGTGAAGGCTGCTGCACAGTAGATTCTCCATAAACACTGAGTGTCTGACATGATGATAAGACAACAGCGGTTCTTCTCGACATGACTCTGTGAGAAGCAAAAGTATTTTTATACAGTGACTCTTGCTTAGAGGGGTGTTCAAACACGCAAGGATCACAAACACTTGAGAACAAAAAGAGAAATTCTATGGGAACCAGAGATGAGGTATAGCCATGAAATATAGGCTTTGCCCTGCTGAAATGATGCCACTATTTTCACACTGTGTCTTGATAAAAGGATTTGTCTCACATAATCCAAATTTAATAATAATTTTATCTAGGCAATGGCTTTTCAGTCTCTTATTTGATACTTCACATTAAGACATTGATGGCGGAAGAAGAATTACTGCCATTTTTTTCTCTGAAAAGGAGGGGAATGTTTGGGCATAGAAAAAAATATACTGCAAGAATGAACAAGATATGAGAAGGGACAGCAGAAACAGAAATCGCAGCTATAGTCTGTCAAAGCACCTGACTGAATAAAAACATTTTGATTTTGCCATGTAACACTTTCAAAATGAAGTTTTTCAAAGGACCACAAAACTGATTCTGTTTCTTTTCTTTAGCCTCATACACTACCTTATTGCAGTGAAGACAGAAACAAGAAGTGTTGGCAAAGTCACAGAAGGACATTTGTACTTGTGCATAGAGCTGTCGCATGCAGAAAAAAGAAGTTTCAGCTGTGTGAGGTTATTGTGAGTCCATGCTGAAGTATGGCTAAAAGTCTGAGTCAAAATGAATTCAAATATGCTTGGTTTTAATCAAAAACTCATTTTGATATTTTTAAAAACAAATATTTTTCAGCAGTATTGCTTTAAAATCTCTTGAATCCAAAATGATAAGAAGAAGGAAGAACTAAAAAATACAGTTTTGAGGTGGAAAAAGTAAATATTTTGATCAACTGAAATAGCAACTGATGCAGAAGTTTAAATTCTGACATGTTTAGTCATGTTTTATTAAGCAAGCTTCCCAGGCATGGCTATGTCAAAGTGCTGTATGCTTCCTATGCAATTGCATATGAAGACGGATTGCAATTAGAAAATGAAAAAGAGCCAATCATAGAATAGTTAGGGTTGGAAAGGACCTTGAGATCATCTAGTTCCAACCCCCCTGCCATTAGAAGGGACACCTCCCACTAAACCATATCACCCAAGGCTATGTCCAACCTGGCCTTGAACACCACCAGCAATGGAGCATT